>JAHXMU010000055.1:1168428-1254575 GCA_019455685.1 Philornis downsi | reverse complement strand
AAAAAAAAAAATATATGAGTGCAATAAAAGAAAAGTTAATTGTTACCACAAATTGTTTGATATTAAATAAACACTATAAAAATTGTTTATTTATTGGGTATATAAAAGTTTTCTTCTCTTTTTTATTTTGCATTTAACATGTTCATATATAAGAAAATTTCACTTAGATCATAAAATATGGTAGTTGGAGAAAACTGTTTATGGCTTAATATGCTACACAGCTAGACCATATATTTTGAATGCTGTGAGTTTTCATTCTAGTAGGGTGGCGATGGCCACACAATCATATTGTGGATAACAAGTGGGCAGTTGATTGTTGCAGACTGTGCCGTGGCTTCGTTCGGGGTATCTGTAAAAAAATAAATTGTTGCTGAAGATGTAAAATAACTTTACAGTTCCTAAGACTATATTGAAATGCATTTATTAAAAACAGGCTAAAAATTTTTAAAGAGATTTTTGTTTCCATCAATCGAATGTTAAAGAAGAAGTCAAATACTGTCTGTTGGTGCATATATAAAGTTATTCATTTGGCAGTTTCAAAACAAACGGTCTGGCAAGACTATCAGCTGCTAAATACTTGTTATCAGAAGTGGTATTTGTTTACTCAAAGGATTTGCCATTTAAGAATAGGGATAGTTTAACAACCGCAAAACGCTGTTTTACTACAAAACGGATGATTCAAACGTGGGCTTTTACTTCAATTTCAATTGAATAATTCTTTTTTCAGCGATGAAGCTCATTTCCTACTCGGTGGTTATGTCAACAAGCAAAATTGTCGCATATAAAGCTCGGAGAACCCGGCGGCGATTGTGGAAAAACCATTGCATTCGGAAAATGTAACTGTTTGTTGCCCATTATAATCTGGAGTTGTCATTAAGCCGTATTTTTTTCGAAATTTACGCTGAATACACCTCAAAGGATCCACTACTACAACCAGTCCAGAGGCAATCATTTAAATGACATTGTATTTAGTACATAATGTCAATATACAAGCATTGTAATGAAATAAAAGTTGCATCGAAATCATAGCTTTATGTGTGTTTTTCTCAACTTGACTTGAAACCGAAAAATTGATAACCTTTTATATGCCAGAATCATTATTGTGTTGCAAAAAATTTAGTTGAAGGCGGTTTCACCGTTTGTTGAAATTAACTAGGTGACCTAAGCTAAGTTAAAAGTTCAGCTTGTTAGCTAATTTTTTTTGTGGTTCAGCGATCATTTCCATTATGCCTTCATCCGAAATATTAAAGGTATTTATCATTTGACATGAGAAAAATGTGCCACTGGAAGGAAAAGCTTAAACTACCACCTATAATTTGACCAAACGTGTTGCGTAACTTTTTAAATCGATTAAGCGATGTCTGTCCGTCTGGCTGACAAAAAAGATAGCTGCGATAAATTTTCACCAATTTTATTAAAAGTTGACAAAACCCGAAATTTTGTCAGAAGGTAGACATGAATTTTAAATGGGTTATTCTCTTCTTCCTTTTTTAACCTTCCGAGCAAATTTTCCCAAATCCAATTTCCTACTTGTAAATCCCAATTGGTAACGTGATTCAACCCAAATTTTCGTCCACTGCATTCCTTTATAACTCCTCGTAAAATTTAAAAAAAAATCGATCTATTAACATCACCCCTTCTGGTACCTGGTGTACAAATGACCGATTTAATCCATATTTTCTTGGCTTCCTAGCTTCCAGTCAATTGCAATAAATTTAGTTAAATGTGGTACACATTCAGCGATTGTCAAAGTACGGTCTCGGAACGAAAGCGAAGCACACAGCCATATTCATTCTAGTACTTCCCATCCATACAAATTGATCGATATTTCGAAATTCAATGAATCCTTTGTAATTTCCAATTGGTCTACTCTAGCAGTCAAGGTCGACGAAAAATCGATCAAGCAACCACGCCTCTATCTAACTTAAGTTATAAGAATGAAAATGGGAGACATGGCAGCGTCCATTCTGGTACCTCCTATGGTAGTTGACCGATGCGAGTATATCGAAATTTGGTATTCCGCTATAATCACTAATTCGCACCCTAAAGTTACTTAAATTCTCGTCAACTATAATGTGTTGTAATGCTAAGTGAAATGTGAAAAAATTGACAAAATGACCGCGACCTTTCCTATTTCCATATTCATGCTGCGAATGCGAACTGATTGCAATGCCTTTCCCTTTGAAGTACCGCACATACGAATTGGCAGATTTTTAAAAATCAGTATTACTAATTAGCTTCTTTTGTGATTTAAATTAGAATATTTTTTGATAAGACTCTGTTAATTTACCACGCCCATTATGACACCACTCACACTTTTTCACCAAAGCTAAGGAAGTTGTGTGAAGATTGATTTAAGTTGGTTCACCTAACTGAAAAACAATCTGTAGTGGTTATATTTCATCCCTTTTGCAAATATAAAATTATTTTAATGTATTCTAAAATGTGGTAGAAGATAAATTTCAGTTATTCATATCGCTAACTTCTTAATTAAAATAAGGGTGATTTTTTAATCGTAGTTTTTTTTTAAATCGAATAAAACACTCAAATTTGCATCATATATTAAAATTTTTTATTGAAATCGATAAATTGATCTTGGCCATTTAATTTTTAAAGATAATTTCATGTAAATGATGTCTGTGGCTCCGTCTCAAAATGTTCGATCAGAGGGTCCAATTTTTCGTCACTTTTTCGAGCATTTCGGCCTGTATTCCACGAATAACGTGTGTTATGTTTTCCTGTAAGGCTTTAATAGTGTTTGGTTTGTCCACATAGACTAGCGACTTGGGATAACCTCACAAGAAATAATCAAGAGGCGTTAAACCGTAAGATTTTGGGGGCCAACTCACAGGGCCAAATCGAGATATAAGTTGCTCACCAAATTCATCCCTCACCATATCCATTGTTCCACAAGCAACGTGGCATGTTGCACTGTCCTGATGAAACCACATGTCAACAAAGTTCAACTCAGCCAATTGGGTTAGAAAAAAATCGCGTATCATGGCTCGGTATCGTTCGTCGTTGACGGTAATGTTTCTTCCACGGTCGTCTTTGAAGAAAAACGGACAGCCCATAAACCACATCAGGCTGTGTTTTTTTCGGGATGCATCGGTAGATGCGACAGTTTTGCTGGTGTACGTATCCGTTCAGCAAGAAATGAGCCTCATCGCTGAACACAATTTTTCGATAAAACAGCTTTCGTAAGCCCCATTTACCAAAAATTAGACATTGTGGTAGGTCATTTGTCATTCCATGATGAAATGGCAGAGTAAACTGTACACTTTTCACTTTGACAGATGACAATTGGACGCCAGTACCAACCAATGCTGCCAACCTAAAGAATTTAAATCTTAAAAAAAATCACCCCATAATTACCAAGTTCACTTGTAATCGATTTATACCTTTTGGTATAGGTGCCATTAGATGTTGTTCGCCTTTCAATGATTTATTGGAAGCAGCTCTTGGTGCTAAAGTGCAACAAAGAATAGTTATTTTAAAGAATGGTTATTTTTATACTACTGTAAATAAAACGTTTTTGTGTTTAACAAATTGCGTCTAGAACTATAAGGCCCTCTGGAGGCACCAAAACAAGTTAAATCTACAAGTAATTTTGATAATTTATCTCACTATATGTAGTTTAAGAGCTTAGTAAAAAAAAAAAAACAATTTTAAAAAGAATTAGGTCCATTATTTAGAACTGATTTTCTGTCCTCAAGATGAAACACAGCGCGAAGTTAGTCAATTGTTACAACTGATGTTTTATGTATAATATTAATGTATGTCTTCTGAATTTTAATGAACGTATTCTTAAATTACATTAACATTTTGTGGATTTTAGTAGGTAATTTCTTCATATAAAATGAAATATATTGGTGAATTCTGTTCAAAAATGTACCGGAAATTGGCCGATAAAATACCAAATATTTAATATCCGTTCAAGTTTATTGTATTGCCTTCAAAGAATTTACCTTCCGAAATAATACACTTATGTCAACGAAAAATCCAATCATCAAAATAGTTTTCAGAAATGTTTCCAGAAAAGAGTTCAGTTCCAGCTGC
Organism: Philornis downsi; assembly: GCA_019455685.1. NCBI lineage: Eukaryota > Metazoa > Arthropoda > Insecta > Diptera > Muscidae > Philornis > Philornis downsi. Next base: position 1,250,516 of record JAHXMU010000055.1, on the reverse strand, counting down.
GAATTTTCTTTTATGTCTTTTATCGGTTGAAAACCTATTGCACGAAACGGTAATTTAAGTTTTGGAAATAGAAAAAAATCAACCAGAGCCCTATCAGACCTACACGGTCGTTGTTTGAAAATAATTGTTTGATTAGTTGTTTTGGCCAGAAACTCGTTCACCCTGTTAGATGGTGTGTTGTCGTGGTACAAAATACATGAGATTTCTCTTTACAAACCTACGCTTATTTGATAAATTTTGTCCCTCAAATGAGCTGCTAATTAAAAAACGTACGTCTTCCCTTGCACTATATGAATGTGATACGGGAGAGCTTCCCATGTTCAGTGAGTTTATATATTTTATTTTATATGTAACTAGCTGACCCGACAAACGTTGTTTTGCCTTCAAAATGTTTTTTTGTATTAGTAGTTACTTTTCAAATAAGAATAACTTATTAAATGTTATTATTTATTGGAATGCAAGGGAAGATACAAATTTTTAGTAGTAAAAATAATTAATTGCGAAAATCTCATCTCCAACGCCATCTATCACTTCAAATAAAACCTTTTAAACCTTTCAGAATACTCTACCAATAATTTAAGACCAAAATGAGCCAAATCGGTCCAACCGTTCTCGAGCTTCAGCGAAACTAACGCACAGCAATTGATTTTTATATATATAGAAAGATATGTTCCACATTTTAGACTCACTCATCAGACACGTCAGGGACACGTCATGGGACTCGCACCCACGATCATATGCACGACTGTCGCTTATTCTAATAATCCTGCTTCTGTCGGCCGCTGTAACGCTTCTTTATTTATCTACTGACTTTCTGAGAAGAATTTGGGGTACGCAACACTGTGATAATTAATTAGGAAACACTCAACATTACCTTGACTTTGTTCGACTTGGACGTGGTTTCTTTCGTTTTCGGCTCAGTTTTCGGCTTAGTCATTAGGTTTCGTGCCAAACTCATAAGTCCATGTCTCACCTTTTGCTTTACTGCGTTCTGTGAAAGTGAATTTGGAAATGAATCATTCTAGCACGTCTTCAGCCATCTTCACGCGAATTAAAATTGAAAACCTGAAAAAAACTTCAAGTTTGTCGGATATACCTAAACAATTGTGTGAAGTGGTACGAACTGATTTACTGGACCCAGAAGGTTCTGCGGCAGTCTCCCTCCCATCTATGTGGCGATTTTGGGTCACCATTTTCTTCACTTCATCGATGTTGATCTCAGCGGGAGACGTTTATGGCCGACCAGAGCGACGCAAAATCCTCCACCACATCTGAACCGCTTTTGAAAGCAGTTCACTACTAATATGAAAGTATTTTTCATTAAAGTCGATTTACCGTAAGCGTTCTGTGACGTTTAGTATACGGAATTTCATCTGCAATACAGGATTCGAGATATTTTTGAACGACTTTTACAAATACCAATTACTCATAAAAGTCGTTCAAAATTGCAAATTACATGTGAGATGAATTGACAATATAAACGACAGATTGTGCTCAATGTCAGCCTTAGTATAGAGGACAGCTGCGTCACATTAGCGACAAAAAGAAATTTCACAATCCGTTTAGTCAGGCTCTTTTTTAAATTATTAATTCTTATTACTTTTATGACAGGATACATGTGCAAAATAAGAAATTAATATTTTCACAATTTGTGGTAGATTTTTACAATTCGAATTGCTTGTTTCACAGTTTATAATGGAATCATGCTTAGGATTGTAACAAATCGGTAATTGACAACCATATTACATGCTTATTTTGTATGTTTGAAACCATTTTTGTTGTTAAAAATCGGAAATTGTAATGATTTTGTGAATAATAGCCTTTTGGTCGTTTACGCCATATACGAGTACATTTTTGATGTTCATTTCATTGGATATTTCTCCCTACCGCAGAGACAACTATTGACGATTTAAATACAGGAAAATAAGCTCAGCGGCCTTCAATTTGCTTTCGCTTAGCGTTTCCATTTTTTTTTTTCATGCATAATTTCCCCCATTTTACTCCCTAAGCTTTGGATAAATTCATCTCCCCTTTCATTTTGAAATAGCGCTGCTTTACACCAGTTTAAACAATTTAATGATTGGTTTTAGTTAGAAAACTCATCTTTTAATCTACATATCATTAATATCAATTTTTTGTTCGTTACCCTTCCACACTTGGTGGAAATCGTTTACTTCCTCTCTCTCTTGATGCAAAGCTGAATTCGTTTGTAGTGCATTGAGCGAGGGTTCTGTTCTGTTTTGTATGAGGCAACTCGTTACAAACCAATGCTATCTGAAGCGATGCGATTCGACGCTGCTCATTGTGTTTTATCTCTATAATTATGCTTTAAGACATGTGTTTCAAACACTCTTTTAACGCCAGCGATGAAAATCACTTAATGCTAGAGATCATCATCACCATCGACGCCGTAACCATCGCTGTCGTCATTATCATCGGCCGCCAAAGTCCGCCAGCTAAGCCGCCTTATTGGCCTCTCATACCTATGAAAGCTAAGTTTTTGCGGTTATAGATCAATGATGTTGCTGGTTTGTTAGTTGCAATGCTATCGTTTGCTCCATAGAGTACGAGAGTTTTGCTGGCAACAAGCAAGCGCGTGAAAATGCAACATGCGGAGTGCGCCTTTGCAACACTTGGCTCATTATCATTATAATAATCACTTGGCGGTATGAAAATCACGATAAAGATCTGAATGAAGAGTATTAAGGACACGCCTTTAAGAATATGTAATATTATTAAGCCACAAATGAAAGAGCGTATGAAGACAAAAGCGAGACGCAATAAAGAAGTTGTAGACTCAAAGAAGGGAAAAAATCGTTATCGATAGTACAGAATGGAATGAGAGGAGAGCGATATGATATACTGAATTTTGTTTAACAACCTATAGAAATATTTCATCAATAAGGCGACTCCCAAATAGGTAGGTCTCAAAGGGTGCGAAACCATCGTGCTGACATTTCATTTTGCAAAAAATGTTTTATTCATCGCAAGTAAAGCAATTAAAATGTACAAACCTAAAAAATGAAACAAACAAAACAACCATACGATCGGGTGGTTCCGAAAGTTCGTTCGTTTTTTAAAAGAAATTTATTTACAAATTTATATACAACAAAACAATTATTTTAATCTACTATATAACCTCTCCCTTTTTTAATAAGTTCTTCCCGCCTTTCTGGGCGGGCTTTTTAATTCCTCTCTTATAAAACTCGCGTGATTTTTCTGAAAAAAGCGCTCAATTTGATTTTTTCACTTCCTTCAAATCCTTCAAGTAATTGCTCAGACTGCGAAATATGTAATAGTCGGACGGGGCGAAGTCTGGGGAATACGTTTGGTAAGGTAAAACTTTCCATCCTCACACATCGAGGTTGCTCACAAATCCGAGCTCTTTTGTGGCGCCGTGAACGATTGAGACAGATTTTTTCGATTACTTCACATAAGGTGAATGTTGAAATGCTGAGCCATCTCGTTAAGAGGAGTCCAGGAAGACGGAATCCAGGGATTTAATGGCAGCTTGACTGTTAGAGAATATGTTAATCCCCACTGTGGTGAGGATGTTATATCTTAGCCATTCTGCCACTTCCTTCATGGCCAAAATTTCGGTCTGATAAACACTTCAGTAGTCATCTGCCATACTAAGCCCTAGAGGCCTTTTGTGTAGACCCCGAAACCTATCTGATTATTTAATTTTAAGTTATCAGTGTACAAGTCGACAAACAGTCTTATACCAGGAGTTCTACATTTCCATGTATCTTTATCTGGTATAAGTAGAGTTTAGTTAATGGTGCCTGTTATGTCAAGCACCATGTTAAGGATCACACCATGATCATAACCACTGTTTGACCATCAGCCGAAGTTTGATTTGACTCAGTGTTGTCCGCGACGATTGCATTTCGGGAATTATCCAGGAGCAACTCCAGTGATTCTTCACTGGATGTTGTCCAATCACTCAGCGGTTTCCTGAGATAACCTACTATGCACGGTGTGGAGGCCAGTATTTTTCCTGGCTTTGCGGATTCGGAAGTGTCTTCAACTTTGTTGCTAACGATGTCTCGCTTTCCCCGAATTTATTACGTAGGTTTTTGTCTCCGCTCAACGACGGATTAGATGTATGTCTTCGACACTAAGACATGCTTTCCGTCTATTAACAGGTAGTCTATCTAATGTCTCGTTTTATGATGGGTCTACGGTTTAACTTACTACCATTTTATGCACCAAGGCGGAAGAAATCATTCTGAATTCGTTAGGAATGTTGGTTGAAATTTCTGATAGTAGAGGTATGAATAGCTTTACTTCTTACTTTGATAAAAAAAGTCTCTCAAAAATGATTTTAATGCCAAAGCCGGAGCAGTATCATGTGCTAAGTTCTCATAAAATTCATATTTTTTGTTTGCTTTCGGAAAGTGGGGGCGCAAATTAGCGTAATAAAAATAAAGTTCTTCGCTTTGACACAAATTTTGTCCAGTTGTTCGTCACTACTTAATCACTACAAATATCCATCCAATGAAAGCCTTGATTTCCACATGTCACCTGTAATAGATGTCGAAGCTTTCGTCCGAATGCATCTTTCTCTGGTTTATTGTATTTCATGCATGACGGTGATGCAACTTTTTATTAGCCAAGGACATCCGTCAATGGTTTAGAGGCACCATTTGCGATGATCGTCAAAATTAGACGTTTTCATTTATTCTGTTTTCTTTTATGTTCTAGTGAAAATTTTTATTTAAGATGAGCAGCTTTTTAAGCTGCCCTGACCGATCATAGTATAGGGGTCTGCCGACAACCACTAGGAAAATAGTACAGGGTGGGCCATATGAGTGTTGGCGATTTAATTCTTCAATTTCTCGGTAACGCGCGGCGCGGGGTGGCGGGGGGATATGTTGTTCGCTGCACCGCTTCCTGGAAATTTAGTCGCCTTGGAGGCGTACACGGGAGTGCAGCGTGCATTTTGTGTCCGAGCGTATTACGAAAACAATAAATCAGTGATTACTGCACGACGTTTGTATCGGCATGAACACGGTTTACACGATTTAAGTGAAGTTCCAAGCGCCAATGTGATACGAAAATGGATCAGAATGTTCGAAACAACCGGCTCAACAGTACCAATTACGGTCCGTGGCCGCCCAGTTTCTGCAAGATCAGCCGACATTGTGGAGCGTGTTCGTGTTTCAGTTCAGCGAAATCCGCAACAGTCAACACGTAAGAGAAGTCAGTCTTTGGATTTCAAAAGAACAACTTTACGACGAATTTTGAAACGTGATTTGCATTTGAAGGCTTATAAGATTCAGATAGTCCAAGAATTAAAACCCGATGATGCCAATAACCGACTTAACTTTGTCAATTTGATGCTAGAGCGGTTCAACAATTTCAACAACGTGATTTTTAGTGATGAGGCCAATTTTTACCTTAATGACCATGTGAACAAGCAAAATTGTCGGTTCTGGTCCGAGACTAATCAGTTGAGGCAGTTGAGCTTTAATAACGGATTCTATCTAGGATTCATCAACGTTGGCATATCACAGCACTGCTACCAATCCGTTTATAGATTAAGAAACAGTAACAGTTTTAACAGGATATACTAATTTGTTAGTCGAAATCGATGTTAATCATTACTTAACCCAGTGATGACGTTTCCGCGTAAAATCATGATTCTGCGGTTTGAGTTTCTGCATCATTATGCTCATTTAATTCCGAAATATGAGGACCTTTGGAAATTCTTCGATGAAATCAGCTGTATAACCACATTCGCCTCGCTAGTAGTAAATAGATTTCGTTTGTTCTTACTTAAAATACAATTTTAGAGCCATTATCTTTTCCAGTATTTGACACTTTTTGAGGTTTAACTGTGCTTAGCAACTTGCAGATAGCTGTTGTTTTGCTTTTGTTATCCCAGCACGTTTGTAATTAATTAAATCTTTATGGTTTCTTTAGATCCGCGAATGAACTAAGCCATTATTGTTGCTCTCAGCATTAGTCTCTCGATGATCTGCGATCATATTCATATGGTTCTCTAGGGCTTTTAATCTCCATATGCACCCAGCATGAGCATATTTAGATTGAATGGTTATTGTGTTTATATTAATTTGAATATAAATTAATGAACAAATAATTATTTTTCTTTTTTTGGTTTACGTTTTTGCCTTAAAGTTGTACGTCGTAAAACTTTGTGGGTTCTGCGGTTAAGACTGTAGATTGAAATCAGTTCTGGTGCATTTTCTACAAGACCATAAATATTTATTACAACAACTTAAAACATCGATTCCAGAGCTTAAAGAAAGCAAGAACGGCAACAATATCGCAAAGTTTAGTTTATGGTTGTAAAGAGAATGTCTATTGTGGTTGGTGCTGATACGAGCAGCAGTTGCATGCGTTTTAAGTAGCATAGAAGCAGAAGAAAAATTCCCATAAAATTTCTTCATAATAACGATATCGCAACACCATCACGTTGTGCGGTGTTTGTTTGCTGTGGCGTCGACAAAGAAACAAACACCACCGTCGCCATCATAGTTATCATCGTCAGGAGCAAAAGCAGCAGCAGTCATCGGAATCTGCATCTGCATCTGCGTCAGCTTTTCATGGGTTATCCTCCCCATTTCCATATAACCGTTCAAGACGCGTCGTACATAAATATTTTGCCAAACACCGAACCGATACGATTGTGCACTTTCTAATCCCATTTATGGTTAACCTCCTGTTTGACTTAAGAGCTCATTGGTATGCGTGAGGGGCTGCGTTCGAGTGCGAAATATAGTGCAAGTGGCGTCAGGAGCGTCATTAGGGGGAAACCGATAAATATTAGCAGCACTAATTACTTGAGCAGCCACGACATTAGAACAATACATTGCATATAATAACACATAGTTCCCACTTCCTGTGTGTTTTTGTCATAGGACTGTCATATTCAGTTTGCAATTTAAGCCAAGCAGTTAGCCTTAGACAATCCAATTATTCTGAATGCGTGGTCGGTTTTGTTATTATATAGATAGACGAATTTCCTGTACGCTACAAAAGGTGCGTCCACTGACAAATTCTCAATGTCTTCACATACGCTTATCATGTGGATTAATTTTACTCATTTTCGATAGAATGGAATTTCCAATATGGGTTTTCTATAGAAAAGTGTCTGTATAGATACTTAGAATTCCCCGTAGATGCTTTCCTTGCAGAAAAATTTCTCCAAAGACACTTTCGCTATAGAAAAGCGTCCACACGGGCACTTTTACTATAGGAATTTTTTTTTAATAGGCACTTTTCCTGGAGAAAAATGTCTTCATAGAGATTTTCTACAGAAAAATGTTTCAATGAACACTTTTACTACAGAAAAGTGTGTCCATAGTTGCTTTTTCTATAGAAGAGTGTCTTCGTAGACATATTTCCCGTAGGAGTGCCTCCATATTCAACAGAAAACGTGTCTATGCAAGTTTCTACAGGAAAAATGTCTACCGAGACATCTTTCTATAGGAAAAGTGATTATGGACAAATTTTTCTACAGGAAAAGAAGAACATTTTAATGGGAAAAATATTTAAGGAATCGTTTTTTCTATATGAAAATATTTTACGCAAACACTTTTCTATGGAAAAGTTTATTTATGGTCATTTTTCCTAAAGAATAATTTGTCTATAGCCACTTTTCCTATAGAAAGATGTCTCCATAGACACTTTTTCTGCAGGAATGCTTCTCTGTTGATAATTCTGTAGGGAATTATATACATAGACGTGTTTTTTTGTTGAGTCCAATGTACTCCGTAGAAAAATTATGTATAAAGGAGAGGTTTTCTGCAGACACTTTTTCTACAGAAAGAAAAAGTGTCTATAATGAAACTGTTCTGTGTGAAAAATATTTTGGGAATCATTTTTCTATAGGAAAACTTTTTACGCAAGCACTTTTCTATAGAAAAGTTTATTCATGATCACTTTTCCTATAAAATAATTTATCCATAACCACTTTTTCTACAGAAGCTGACTCCATAGACACTTTTTCTCTAGGAATGTATTTCTGTTAATAATTCCGTAGGGAATTATATAACTAGACGCGTATTTTGTTGATTCCAATGTACTCCGTAAAAAATTGTGTATAAAGGAAAGGTTTTCTTTAGACGTTTTTTTTACAGAAGAGAAAAGTGAATATGAAGAAACTATTTCGTAGGAAAAATATTTAAGAAATCACTTTCTTATAAGAGAGCTCTTTCTGCAATTACTTTTCTATAGTTTAAGTTTATTCATGGTAACTTTTCCAATAGAAGAATTTGTCCATATCCGCTTTTCCCATAGAAAGATGTCTTCGTAAACGCTTTTCCTTTAGAAATGTATCTCTATTCATATTCCGGTAGGGAATTACATCCATATATGTATTTCTTGTTGAGTAGAATGTACTCCGTAAAAAAATTATGTGTAAAGGAGAGTTTTTTTGCAAACGCTGTTTCTGTAGAAAGCTTTGAGTCAGAAAGAGACGAGAATTTCTCGCAGAATCGTAACGATCTCATCACCTTGTCTGTTTTCTGTTAATTCATCTTTCAAAGCAGACATTGCCCCTTAAAAAACTCCAGCTCCCTAAGCATCTGACTTAAAGTTTTTTTTTAATGCATTTACATATTTCAAACCACGCATTGAAAAGCACCTCTCTACATTCGTTCTCGCTCTAATATGGCCTGTTAATCATAATACACGCTCACATATCTCTCATCATCTCAACCCTCTGCTTATGCCATTACTTTAACTTATCCTATTTTCACCTATTGGTAAGCCGTCATCAGTTCACCTTTTACTCTAACAGGTGGGTGACTGCAGAGGATACGAGTTATGTGTTTAAAATTATGGCCCCAGGGTGTTTGTGTGAGGTAGTTTAATGTTTGAACATTTCATTTGTTTTCAAGAGCGGTAAAGGGGTGGAAGCATAAAATGCTAGAATAATTTACCTCAACCATGCTTTCCATTCAGAGAATGCGTTTTAGTGGTTATTGTGGGGGGAGCAAAATTAACTGGCCTATGGTTTTGGCCCATTGAATGTCTATTTGGCCCGTTGATTTCTGATGTTCACTTCAGATTTTTAACCTGCGGCCATTAGCTGATATTTTTGAAGCCATAAAAACGTTTAAAAATGTAAATGAATTTTCTTGGCTAAAATATGAAATCTGCAATATGTTGTTTGGCACTAGAATATGCAAAAGGAAATATGGTTTATTGTTTTATGGCAGAAAATTCTGTTAATGGCTGCTGACAAAAGCAAAATATGTATGAGTATATTAAAATGGGTTAATAAACTATAAAAATTTCGATATGATAATTAACACCTCCTTACCATCCGCGATGAGGTTGTTAAGATGTTATTCGGACTGATTTGTGTTTTATTACAGTGCGGAATTTTGTAAATGGTTTTTTTATTATGAAAATATGATAAAATGAGGTGCACAATAAAAGGTAAGATTGAGTTGAACTAAATGCGCTAGAAATTTGGAACAAATATGAAATAGATATTTCTGAAGATTTCCATGTTTTGATTTGATGTGATATAATAACATGGTCAATCTTCAAGGTGGCTCATAAAGGGAAGTGGAGATTTATCGTAGATTAAAAATTGTAATATAGACTCGGAGCTTTGACCGGGTTAAGGGGATGTGGAGTGGAACTCAAAGTCGTGGTTCAGCAGCTGCATATCAGTAAATTTGCCGGTACATTAAATACCAATTTATCCCATTGTTGAACTTTCCGTTAAAATAGTTGCAAGTGGTGGTGAAACTTTTCTGAATACGAGAGCAGTCCCAAAATTAGCCGAACTAATAAAAAAGACACAATAGAGTTGGGAAAATTTATTTTTTATTTATTTTTTTATTTTATTCATTATTTATCGTTTTTTAATATAATCTCCTTTAAGTTCTGTACACTTTTTCCTTAAAATAGCCATCAACCGCAAACCCCACCTCTTTATTGTTGGCAAATCTTTTACCATCGGTCTATTTTTTTAAGTTGGGAAATAGAAAATAGTCCAAGGCCTTTTTCAGTAATTGTATCACCTAAACATTTCAATAAATTAGCATAATATTAGCCGTTGATGGTTTTTCGTTTTTGAAAACGATCAATAAAAATAATACAATGCGCGTCTTAAAAAGCAGACGCCATAACCTTGCCTGCAAATGGGTTCTGCCATTACAATCCTCTGCTTTAACTTTGAATGTTCCTTTGTTTCAGGTGTGAAGTGGTGATCAGATTTTCATTCGTAGTAATAAATTCTAAAAAAATTCCGCTTTATTGCGGTGAAACGTTACTCTAATATAGTTCTATCCGTCCAATAAATGGTTCAGGGTAACCATTTTCATGGAAAAAATGACTTAGAAGACAATTTTCTTTTGCGCAAATGCCGTTAATGCCATTTTTTATATGTAGGAGGCGCATAAGCAACGTTAACGGTTATATTGAATGCGTTCTTGTGCATCGTTTGGTTTTAACTCGTTAACCAATTGCATCTTATATGGGAAAAGATGTAACATAACTGCTGAGAATGTCGCCTGGTGGAAGTTTCGGGTACTTTCTCAATACTTGCTTGCACTCGAGCAATGTTCACTTCATTTCGAACTGCATGAGGTCTTCCAGCACGCGGAAGATCACAGACAGCCCCTTGTTGCCCAAACCGATGAACCAATTGGTAAATTGCTTGAGCGCAAGGAGCATTTCGAACATGAAAGAAATTTCGATGTGATCTGAATAATCTAATGCTGAATTTCAAAGTTGGTTCTTTGTTCTGTGCTGAGCCTTTCCATCATAAATTTTCCAAGTATTATTTAGTTAATTCTGGAAAGAGACGAAAAAAAAGATAAACAAAAAATGTATTCACTGATCAAATCATGACGTCGATTATGCGCCACCCTATAGAAAGATACCTTGAAAAGCACATTGGACACAGAGGCGTCTTAAAAGACACTTTCCTATTATGCAGTGTCGGCGGGCATAATTTTCTTACGAAAATGTTGTTAAAACCAAGCATTTTCGGTGCTGGAATTTACTTCCACATACCATGAATACGTTAAAAATTAATAAAGATTGTTTAGAAAGTAAATAAATAAAAACTGGTCCATACTTAACATTTGGCCGCCAAAGCGTATATATTCTTCACAATTATTTGCAGCCCGCTGGGACGTGAATCCTATATCAGTTTTTCTTTTATGGCGAAAAAGTGCTATTCTCAAACGAAACAAATATATTCACAATTATTGGTATTCATTATTGGAATTTTTGCAACAATTAGAGGGTTACCCTCAAAAACATATGAACACATTGGCAATTTCGCGTATCAATAAATTTTCAATATACCTATATATTGTTTTTAATCGATGAAAGAATGATGAGCATAACATACTGCTTGCATCGCAACTTTTTTTCCTTGTGAATCGATATCGCAGCGTGTACTATCAATTGGGGCGGATTCCTACAAACTAATACTGATTGGGAATAGTTTTATTTTGCTCTACATTCACTAACGCAGTACATTGCTTTTAATAAATCAAACAATTCCAAATATTAGAAAAAAAAAAGAAAATACTGGGAACGCAATTTTTCCAAAGGTGAATTGTCACAGTAAAGAAATTTTTCCAAATAGACAAAACTGTCAGAAGGATTCCACTAAAAACATTGTATTCACATGGTCACTTCGCTTATCAATAAATTTCCAACGTTTACTGCATTTAATTAACGATTGAATGACAGAAATGATAATGTGCATGTGTGGGCACCTTTTTGTCCTGGTAAATCGATATCGCAGCGCGTACTCTCAATTAGGACTGATTATTTCACGTGAATTTCAGTTTATGCCATGCATTGCTTTTAATGAACAAACTTAGTGAAAAAAATTGAAATATTAAACAAATACTAAGAACGCGCTTTTTCCAAAGGTGTATTGTCACAGTAAGGACAGTTTTTCCAAATAGACAAAAATATCAGAGGCTGCATTCAGAACATGTGAACATAATGATTACTTTACGTATCAATAAGTTTCCAATGAACATTGGTTTTTATAGGCGAAAAAACGGTAGAAATGATTTGTGCTTGTGTGGGCAACGTTTTTTTCTTAGTGCACCGATATCGCAGCGCTGGCACCCAATTATAATGGATTCTTTGAAATGAATATTAACTAGGAATGGTTTTTGGCCCACCTACAACGTAATGCAAATATTTATAAAAAAAAAAAAAAATGGAAGAAATCCCTTTTCCAAACGTAAGTTGTCACAATAAGTGCAGTTTTTTTCAACTGGACCAATTTTACTCACTTACGGCACCTGCATATCATGGCGTAGTTATTGATGTTGCTACCACCTCATGCACACTACATCCTATATCATATACTCGTATGTTTTCCAGCTTAGTGAGAAATTCTGAGCAAACAGAAAGAAATTCGAATAATAAAAAAGGGAGCGTTGATGTAATTTCTATAAAATGGTATTTTAGGCAATGCTCACTTTGCGTAGTTACATTTCCTAACTGAGTGACATGTTTTCTAGAAAGCTATTTTAGATAGCCTTCTTCTTGGATAGTCTCTTTCTTTTTTCCATAGTGATATGTTTTTCCATTTACATACATTTTCTTGCTGGATGACATATATTTGTCTGCATATTCTTCAACAGAGAAAATATGGATTGTTATTTGTTGATAGTCCAACGATTTGCACGTTTTGTGAGCCAACCAGGTACAGCATAAATTACCCTAAAAGCATTAAGCATAATACTCATAGAACGTAGATTTTCATTACATAAAATGATTTGTTTAGTGACGCCAAAATTTCAATATTTTGACAGAACAAGTCGCGTATTCGGGACCAGTGAATTTTTTATTTCTTATTTTTTAACATAATCTCTCAATAGCTTCAGTTTACAGTAAGAACTGTCAAGCTCCTTAAAACAGCCATCAACGGCAGACTATACCTTTTCGTTTTTGGCAAATATTTTCCTACCATACCTATTTTTTCAAATTTGGAAATAGAAAATAGCGTGATGAAACAATCCGAACTTTAATTCATTAATTTTGTCCATCGCAATATTGGATGTGTGAACATCAAACATTGTCTTGATGAAACAACACTTTTTTTCCCCCAAATAAGGACTTTTTCTATCATTTTATCACCTAAACGCTGTAATAAATTCGATAAAAGTAATATCATCTTTGCCTTCTTTGGACACGATTCTTCCACTCCAGTCCATTGCTTTGACATTGACTGTTCCTTTGTCTTAGGTGAGAAATGGTGGACCCATGTATCATTCATGGTTATAAATCGACGCAAAAATTCGGCTTTATTGCAATTAAACATCGCCATCTACTGAAACATCTTTACGATGCTGTTTTTGTTCTACTGAAAGTAAGCGCGGCACCAACCTTGCACACAGCTGCTTCAACCTTAAATCTTCGGTTAATAAGTGGCGTATAGCAGTTTTTTTTTTATTTATTTATGTTCATCATATTTTATACGTACTAAAATAAACAATAGTTCTTGTGTTATTTAACTTATACTTAAGTATGTGAGGAATTATGATAAATGTAATGTAATGAAAAATTAAAGAGGAGAAAAAAACATTACGTTTATATCTGAGTGGGGGCAAAAGAGAGTCAAGTTGTAAAAGGGAAAATTCATGAAAAATGCGTGCTTATATTAAGTGATCCCCCAGTATTTACTGAAGTATAATCTGGAGGTAATGCCAATATCTTTGTTAGGTGTGCAAGTGTTAAATCGTATGCCTGTTTCACTAACTGCGTTGATATTTATTGCCTTTGTTGTAGCCCTCCGATAATGATGGTAGAAAATTGGAACACCATCATCGTTTTGTATAGTCTTTCGGCTATGTAGATATAAGAAAGTTTCTGGTGGTACAAATCCTTTTTGTATTGTGTTCTCTATATAGGCCGTATTGGTATAATAGGGTGCACTAATTAGATTGTTTTCCTTATATCGAGTACATCGCACAATATGGTTTCGAATGAGTGTTATAATAAAATTATTTATTCTGCTTATATCGGCATTATTATATAATATTACATTTGATGTGTATTTTAAATAATCGCTTTGAGGAGATCTGTGTGTCGATGTACACACTCTAAGAAATTTCCTTTCTAATTTACGTATTTTTTTCATGTATGTTGGGAAATGTTGAACCATACGGGGCACCCATAAGTTATTATGGGTCTAATTAGAGATTGGTAGAAGATGATTTTGGTTCGCGTTTTCAAGTGTCTTGAATAAAGTAAGGATTTATTAGCCAAAAATGTCCTTTTGGTACGATTAATATAATCATTGAAATACAGAAATTTATTTAAATAAATTCCGAGATACTTTACGGTGTCTACTACCTTAATTAATTCATTCGTTGTCTTAGATTTTATCATAAAAGATTTCCATTCTTTTCTGATATTGCTGTTGCATTTATTTACAGGTGGACGAAATAAAATGAACTCACTCTTTTTAGTGTTAATTTTCATGTACCAGTCTTTGGCATACTTCTCCACGGTATCGAATGATAACTGTAGGGAATCAATGATTTTCGCAACCTTGTCACTTGGGCTATATAATTTTCTATCATCAGCAAAAGGTATTATATTTTCATCATATTGAGGAGGTCTAATAATAGCAGTTTTGAAGCTCCCTATCATTTCAGCTAACTTACACACTTTCATCCAACGATCATCATTTTGTGAGGCATCTGGCGTGGGTACCTCAGTTGTTCGACCACTACGGTGTTCATATTTGGCATCCCGTATGGCCTCGTTTAAACTCTGTTACCCAATATTTTACTGTCGCAAACGAAAGAATAGACTCTCCCAGAGAAGAATTTTGTTTGGCTTTAATATTGGTTGGACTGGGGCCTTTAAAATGGAAATATTGAATTATATAACGATGACCAATTTTTTCCATGTTTATAAATTCACTTAGATCGTTTTTTTCTTTTTTTTTGATGGCTCAAATAAAAATTCTAAACAACGTGGCACTTTGAAACTTAAAACACATATTTGATAAGGTTGCCGCTTTTCACCAAAATAATTTTTTCACACTACTGGCACCATCCATACGTCAGGTCGGCTAGTTCTGGGAGAGCTTCGTACATCAACTACCACCATAAGTACCCTTTAATTCATGAGTACACAGTAGAATTTTTGAAAAAAATGAAATGTCTATTTTTCCAAAATAGCGTTCAATACTTACATGAGGAATTTATTTTTGTCACTGGACCGACTTTGGCCAATTTGATACCAACGCTCTCTGCTCTGGAGAGTGATGTACAGACTAGCCACCAGGTAAGTGAGGCTGTTAGAAACGGGGTTTTCTCACACACATTATTATTCAGTTAATCAGTACAAAAAATAGTTATTTTTACTAATCTTTCAATAGCCAAACCCACAATTATAACGGTTATTGTTAATGCATAAGAAAACGTTTTTATTCAATTTTCCTCGAAATTAATTATCACAAATATTTTGTTGGTTTAGTTAGCTAAGCAAGTAAATAAAATTAAGCATTATAATTTGGCACTGCTGTCTATATGTGGTTAATTTTTTTTCTAATGTGCTGATTCCTAACATGTTAACGTCAGTAGATAAATGCAAAATATACCTGCGTCAATCTTTTCCTTTTTTTTTTTTGTTTCTTGTTCAAATACCCCTCTGTTTACTTTATACCCCGGCCAATTTCCTTCCAAGTAAAAAGACTTTTTTAAAATAATTTGTCCGCTGTAAGTTAATACGAAACGCCATCCATGTGGAGTTTTCCTATTTTAAATAGTCTACTTGAAGACAGAGATTTCCACACATTAACCTTTCATGTAATTGATAAGACTAAGCATTCATCCGCCCAGCAATGAGTTGGGCAGACCCCTTCGAAAACATATGTTAAATATGTTGAGATTATCGTCATGAAACGAGTAATTTTTATAGTTGTTCATTACAAAATGCTAAGTAATCGAACTGTGTTAATTATGAAAATAATATTATTATGCATGAACACGGACAGTAAGATTTAAATGGGGGAAAGTTAAGAAGATTTGCTGCAACTTTGCAGTAAGGCTGACTTTAGTGAAACTCTACACATATCACTTGACTGATGTTCAATTACTGAATATTTTAATCTTTAGAAAGGCCTAGATTACTTAATATTGTGTTTGGCATCACAACTGAATGGCAAGGAGTTCCCAGACAGAAATTAATTTTATTTAATTGTTCCTCCGATGTACATTATACTACTATCACATATACATTTTGCCTAACAAATACCGAAAATTGGTCAGTAATTAGCTCTTTCGAATTTATTGCGTAGCCCTCAAAGTAGGCTTCTTGTGAAATAATACATTTATGCCAACGAATAATCCAATGATCAAGGAAGACTTCAGTTTTCATCGAGAATTCTCATGTCTTCTATCGACTGAAGACTCTTATCTGGAAGTAGTAATTTTAGATTTTGAAGAGAAAATTAATTATTCGATGAAATTTGTTTAGCTTTTGGTGAGAAATTCGTTCACGATTGTATGCAATCGTACAAAACTTACAAATCTGTTACGAATTTGTTCCCTCGAATAATATGCTTTAGATAATATGCTTTCTTTGTCATTCGAATTTCTGGCAATAATTCTGAGTGCAAAATGTCGCTATATTCAACAACATATGCTCAGCATGAACATGAATTTTGTTTTCATTTCGGTTTCGACTCAGTTGGATGGTTTCATTCCGAAGCTGGTTGGGTGATTTGAATATCAAATTCGTAATTTTGATATGAAACATAAACATGGATATGTTGCTTTAAAAGTTACAATACGACTTTTAAGTGGTTGAGTTAAAAAAAAAAAAAAAAATTCACAACAGTCGTGTCAACTTGTCGTCAAAAAGAATTATGGCAATTTCTTTAAGCGGATTGCCAGGCACTTTTTGACTGAATGTCTTATTTTTTTTACTCTTAAACATGGGTGAAATCAACTATAGAAGTTTTGCTTGCCTCTTTTCGTGGAATCCAATATAATTGCAAAACCTTAACTTTTTGGTGCAATTCTGTCCATTCAAAGACAAAATGTTTCACAGTCATAGGTGGGTTAAAATTGAAATTAGCTAAAATAGGCCCATCAGGGAAAAATTAGCTCGAGCAGGATCTGAACCTACCTCTAGAAAGACTGACATTTCTCAGTTGCCCAAACATCGGGCAGTAGTTAATTGAAATTAACTTATCATAGATTTCTATAGATTATGAAAACCATTGCAGTTTATGAAACTTTGTTAGTAACTGCCCTAAGTATGTCTTCACTTGGAAGACATTGAAAAATATGAACTATCAATGGAAAACCGGACCAAATTATGATATACTCGTAATGTAAAATAAAATGGTGTTTCTGATATTCTAACTTATTCAGCTAATAGCTAGTGCATCGTACATGACGCTATGCCTAGCAAATATCGCTACTGGGACACATTGACCCAGAACAATAGAAGGACTAAATCTATTTCTGGAAAAATTATCATTTATATAGGTATATACCTATATATATATACATATATATATTTATTTATATAAATATATATATATTTCTATATACTCGTGTGTAATTATTAATATATATAAAAATTCACATCACGATTTCAAAAGGAAATTTAAATAAAACACACGTGAAGCTATGATTTTGATGAAACTTTTATTTCCTTATAATGCTTTGAACCTTCCATTAAACCGCATTTAAATGACGGTCTCTGAATTAGTAGCAGCCTCGGATCTTTTGAAGGTTCATCATTTTCGAAAAAATTCGGGCCAATGACACCACACATATATCATATATCGAACAACATGAAAAACTGTAGTTTTCCACTGAAAAACAAGATAAGTCGATATATCATTTACGAAAAAAATCGATTCAGATACACCTTCTTATGTGACGATGAGTTGACATATCGATCACAACGCTATGGATCGGTATCTATCGTGGTCTGCCAAATTTTAACCCCTTTGCCATAGAAGAATTTGTTAATATTCTCAAAATTCTCCGTCTTACATAACGATGTCATCATTTGCAGCATCCCTCTAAGATTTCCAAACGAATAGCCGTCGCCTGAAGCTTCAAAGAATAGAGAAGGTGTTGGGAAAATTTCTATGTCAACCTTAATGTCGTTTTTCTGACAATTCTTAGTTCCCGAGTGATATTTGTTATTCAATATTTTGCACTTTTCCTGATAATATAGTAATAATCTGATGATTTACTTTGAGAGTTCAGTGGCCTATTTGCATCTCATCCATAGCCAAAGGGCATGCAAAAAATCATTTTTATTGTATTCAAACTACTGCAAACAGAGCTCTCAATCCGTAACCCGTTGATGCTTTTGTTACAATATTTTCCCTTGTTAACCAACATATTGGAAATTGTCGACGTTTTTATGGCGTATGTATCCATATCCCGCCCACTACACCTCCTGGTTGGCTGTTATGTCTTTCACATATTCTTGATAGAGCTGCTTTCACTATAAAGGGTGCAAATATTTTAAGTGCATATTCTTAAATCAACTTTTAGGGAGTGATAGCCAAATTTATATTAGTTTTCTTTGCTAATATAATCCCTTCCCGCGAGTGAAACAATGAGTAACATTATGCAGATGCCACAGTGTGATTCAATATCAAGATATTTCTTAATTGGACATAATTCCTACAGAAATCTACATGGCCATATGGAATTCTTGCAGTCGTAAATATCATTCAATTAGCATTGCAATATCTATTATTTATTTATAAATAATATATCAAACTGTTTACGTAAAACAACAGATGGCTAAATTTTTCCAGTTGTATTGCGGATTGAACAACGTCTTCCTATATTCATCACCAATGGGGAGGGAAGTAAACTGATTTTGTCCTTCAGTTTGAAACGACTAGAAATATGAATTTGAGACCCCGTGAATTATATATAGTACGCTCAAAGAGCAATATACAATATTATTTAGCAGTTACCGGGAGCAAACAACCCAACTTACATTATATTTTTTTTATCTGGTAAAAGCTCGGTGCAATTTCTACATTACACGTGGGCAAACTCTGTAGATCATGGAAAAAATTGTCTGTATACGAATTGAACCTGACTTTGATTAACTAATTAACTAATTAATTAATTCGTTAGTTAAAAGCTTCATACAATAGTATTGCACAAATACTAAAAGTATCGCAGCTCAAATATTTAAGGGACCCACTAATTGTAAGCATGCTTATAGAAATTTTACTGAAAAAATGGGCATTGACTAAACATTATTTCAGAAAGAAAAACATTTTCTCCCGAGATTTTCTACTATTTGTTAATTAAAAATACCATTGAGCGGTATTTCAATAAATCCATTTTATAGACATCTGTAATGTATGGTGCTTATTGAATATTTTCAGAAAAAAACTGACTTTTCACTAGAAAAAAACAAACGGTCAAACTCGAATTTTTACGTCTGAGAAGAGATCTGTTTTGAAAAGCCAATATGTCCGCCGGCGATTCCTTACATCTTACACGACGATGTGGTTTACAAGAGTCTCAATTGGGACAAACTCATATAATAACCACGAATTTCCTTATGCATGGAGTATCTCCAACTTTTAAAAATATTTTTTCAAAAATTATGGTCAATTATTGGCAATATAAGGCAATATTTTATAGATGTTGAAAGGGAATCTTGTTATATCATATTAATGGATATAGCATAGTTGTACGCGTGTTTTTCCAACAAAGCAAAACAAAAAATACGTTCTTTCAACTGGAAAAATAAGATAAGTCCAAATATCATGTATGCGGTCATGTGGACCGGCGGATGGTTATGTCACTTATCCATCTTTGTGACAGTCTATTCATTTATATATCTTAAACGGTTTCTACAAAAGCGTAATTAATATATTGATTTTGATGACTAAGGAACTGCATTTTAGATCCATGAATATTCTAAATCAAATACACTAAAAAAATGCAAAAATATTTGCTCTGTTATAGCCTGTACTTGCATTTATACAGGACGATTTTTATTTTTAAATTAAATTGAATTAAATTTTAGTAAATAAACAATTTAGCCCTATGTTCGAAAATATTTTTCCTTAGCCTGAAGGCATGAAGGTCTATAATATTTGATACGGGGAAAAAGTAATATTAAGTATCTTTTCACCAATTGTGTTTCAAGACTTTTCAAATCGTTTGAGCGGCATCCGTCTGCTGCTGTGAATAATTACGAAACTTCTTCAAACTTGGCACAGAAATATATTTCGACTGAGCTAGGAAAATTAACTATGACGGCTCACTACTTTTGCTGTCTTCCAATCAAATTGACTCATTACCTTGTATCATTTTTCTTCTTGTAATTTGAATTTGTTTATAATACTTCGTAAAATTAAAAAAAATCTGCCTATTAACCATGTTCTGTTCTGTATCTCCCATACAAATGACCGATTTGGCCTATAAGTACTTAGGGGCATATCCTTTAATATAATCGACCAATTAACCACTTAGCTTGTAGTACCTCCCATACAAACTGGCTTAACCCATATTTTCTAAATCTCATATCTTTCAAATTGTTTTAAATTCAGTCAAATTTGGAATACTCGTATATCATGCCTTTTTTGATCTTGGTTCTGAGTAGGAAAATCGATGGCATTGCCATTCTCCCACTGGTATCTCCCACATAAATTGATGGATTTATCGAAATTCAATTTTTCTTAATTTTTAGACTTCAGCAACATAAATTTATTGTTGACCGCGTGGTGTTATAATGTTTGCTAAAATATAAAATATCGCCCTACTGCTATTTTTTGTTTGTTTTTATATTGGTACACTCGTCTCGAAGATATGTTGACGGTTTTATCCATATAGCTTGTTTATTGTGAGAGGCATAAATAAGACAAGCTTTCTGCATGTTCGGCGATTCGAAATAATGCGATCGAAAATAATGGATCAAAGAAGTTGCATCAAATTTTGTGTAAAAAATTTCGAAATTGCTTCCGTCGCTTTAAAGATGGTGATTTTGATGTTGACGACCGTTCGCGTGAAGGAATTCGTGCTTGATAGGAATTCGTGTCAAACGCAGGTACAGCTTGCTTCAGTACTAGGAGTTACCCGTCAAGCCATTTCCAAGCGATTGCATGCGTTGGGAATGATTCAAAAACAAGGGACTTGGAGTCCTTATGAGTTGAAGCCAAGGGACGTTGAGCGTCGTTTTTCGCCTGTGAACAACTTTTTCAGCCACAAAGAAGAAAGCGTCTTCTTCATCGTATTGTAATGGGTTATGAAAAATGGATTCATTACAGCGATCCAAAGAAAAAAAGTCATGGGGGCTGCCCGGTACTGCTTCTATGTCGTGGCCTCGGCCGAATATTCTACTCTGTATTTAGTGGGACTAGGTCGGTGTTATTTATTGAGAGCGGTTGAAGCCAAGCCAAACCATCACTGGGGATCGGTATCGATTTCAATACGCGGAGAGTCACGAAAAAGTGATTCTTCAGCATGACAGCACTCGGTCTCACGGGGCCAAGACCGTTAAAACCTACTTGGAAACGCTGAAATGGGAAGTCTTGCCCATCCGCCCATATTCTCCAGATATTGCACCGTCAGATGATCACATGTTCCGTTCAATGGCAGTAATATTCCTACCATAGATATCTTTCCCAATCGCTAACTTAGCTTGACTCCCCATCTACTGTAGCGCCATAAAGTATAATAAACTGTATTACGATACAAATGAAGCAATTATAATTTTCTTTCTTAAATTCTCCTTTCACATTAAACACACAAAAAATACTACCATCTGATGCAAACAATCCAATACGAAGGGAGAAAAGAAAACACAACCTCAACACTTCGTCAATTAAAAGCAGAAATCCCTTTCGTAAGACTCTGGCTATAATAAATAAGTACGAGCGCATGATTGCATATGAGACCGTAACAATATTGATTATGATTTCCGTTTCGTATGACTTTATGTAAGTGATGATGATCACTTATTGGTGATTTTGTAAAAATACCATTTTGTATTTATTTAAATGGGCATATAAATTTTAAAATGTATTTACAGTAAATAAGAGCCTACAGGCAAACACAACAGACAGTGCCATGGCTGCTAAAGCGAACCGTCGGCCGGTCACTTTGGCCTCCATGGAGCTGGGGTGTTGTCTGGTGAAGTGATAAGCAATGACACCATTAACACACCAAAAGATGCAACATTTACATATTTTATTTTGTTGTTGGTGTTGTGCTGTTACAAGTGGTGATATGTCTCATGCTTCAACGAAATTTCACTCTCACTCCTATCCTCGAATTTGTTCATATGAGTGTTAAGTGTTTCTCCATCGGTCAGACGGTCGATTTGAGTTTTTGAAATTCTGTTTTATTTCCTTTTTTTTTTTTTTGTTTTGTGCTGGGATTCATCATCATCGTCGTCTGAATCTTAAATACCATGCCGGAGAATGTGTGAAATGTGTGCGAGACAATCTTAAAATTTATGATTTGAAAGTGTTTCAAGTGTCAACATAATCAACGCTTCTCCTTCATGGCCATCATCTAGCAAGCTGTCTGTCTGGTGATGGTAATTAGTAGAAGAGACGATGCCAATGCAACAGAAGCCACATCCGTTGCAGCTGGTGCAAGACGAATAGATGATGTACTACCAATAAAGCTCAGCCCAATGTGTTTATGTATGATGCGTGTTCCCTTTCGAGACAGACTGCAGTCTCTGAATCCATCATGCAATCCTGTCTTCCTTCTTTCATCTAGCTGTATGCTAGTTGTGTTATCTGTGTTGAAACAAAATTCAAGTTGCTGCACTTTGTATTTGACACATCGAAAATAGTAAGGTACGTGTAGTATATTAAAATTGTGTTTGGTACTTCAACATTTTGATCTGTTCGTTTCATGTGAGTAATATATAATTTGAACTTTGCTACCCATATAGGGACACCAATTATGAGTAAGGGAAGAACAATTGTTTTTCAGTTGTATGACGTTTTATGGACATTAGTCAAAGTATGTAATTGCATAGGTTTTCGTATATGTCTTATGTCCAAAGTATCTTGCTGATCACGGTGTTGGGTTAATTTGATTATTGTGGAAAATGTGAACAGGAGCATCCCATTACATGTTGCGCCATCATAAAATGAGCACTTTTTTTTAGGAAATGACAGCAGAACAGAACAGCAGAACAACTGCTAATTAAAACTCAAAACTTACTGGCAAATTAGAACTAAGTATCATCCTCACTTCATAAATTGGTGACGAATACGAATGCGATACGATAGGCAATTGCTGTAAAAGTAATTTTTGTTGATATCACATTAGAAAATTTAAAATAAATTACAACAAATTTTATGACGTAGGTTACGGTGATAGATGTGTTGGCTTTAAGAAAACAATTTTGATTTAAAAATGGCAAATCCCGGTAGGGTACAAAATAATAACGCTCCACTAGTCGGCGTGTTGCCGTTCGAACTATAATACACTGTTTTTAAAATTTCGTGTCTCGCTGCTTGTTTCGCAAAATGAACAGTTTTTCCCGCTCAAACTCTTTACTATTTGTAAATGTCGAAACCCTGCGCCAAGGTTATTGGGTCTGCATATCTTACGGAATGCAATAAGGACAGATTCCTCTAATTGGGTCTAATTCCAGAGCGTTGAGGACTAGTGTCTGGTATATTTGGACTTTTTTTCGAGAGAAGTTGTTGTCCTGTAACTGCTTTTCTTGCCATTTACCAGTCTAGCAAACCGCTTGCAAATGTAGATCGGTCTCGCCTAGAATCAACGCACCTCCGGATGTTAAGAAATGCCTCAAAATATCTCCCAGTCTCCTTGACCCACCGGTAGTTTAATAGCTTGTTATACACAATACTGTTTGTGCAATAGCCTACTCCATTTAACTGGTGACCCGGATTTGATAATTAGTATGCAGAAGTGTCAACAAAACTATCGTTGGAAGGCGGCCGCCTTGATGTGTTGTCGAAGACTCTGGGTTGTCTAGTAATCCTCAAGGCTATTAAAACCTTCACAAAATTACCTTCGGATTCGGTCATCGATTATCAATTTTAGAGGTAGATCAATTTTGGAGGTTCTAAAATGGAAAGCGTGCAAACTGTATAGGAGAACTGTTTTATATTCCATTCCATGCCATTCCTTTATATGTAAACTGGATATGAGAGCTGTTTTGTATTCCATTCCATTCCATTATGCGTGGTGTGTTATAAAAATAGTCTGAATTTTTAAATTTCGCGGGCTACGTACATTCGACTTTCGATAATTATTTTTTTTTTATGTTGATACACTCGTCTTGAAGATATGTTGACGATTTTATCCATATAGCATATTTAGTTTGCTTGTGAGAGGCATAAATAAGACAAGTGTTTCACGTGCTCGGCGATTTCCTGCTATCAAAAAAATGGGTTAAAGAAGTTGCATAAATTTTTGTGTACAAAATAGAATTAAGTGCTCAAAACACTTGAAATGTTGGCAGTGGTATACGTTGAGAGTACTCTAAAACAAAAAAGTGTTTACAAGTGGTACAAGCTTTCCATAGAAAGTCGAGAAGATGTGAATGACGACGCTCGCTCTGGACGCAACAGCACATTAACAGCCGATGAAAATGTTGAGAAAGTGAAGAAAATTGTTATGGAAAATCGTCGAATCACAATTAAAGAAGTTGCTGAGGATGCCGGCATATCGGCTGACTCATGCCACGCAATCTTTTCGGAAATTTTGGGCATGAAGCGTGTGGTAGCGTGCGTTCGTTTCAAAATTGCTGAATTTTGACTAAATACAACGTCGCATGAATGACGTCAACGATGATCCAGACTTGCTGAGAAGGGTCATAACTGGTGACGAATCATGCCTATTGTTATGACACCGAAACCAAAGCTCAATCGTCCTAATGGAAGAGTCAAGGAGAGCCAAGACCAAAAAAACACGCCAAGTTCGATCAAATGTCAAGGTTTTGCTCACTGTTTTTTCTTCGATTACCATGGCGAAGGGCATCAGAAGTTCTTAAAACAAGGTCGTACGGTAAATAACAAGTATTACCTTGAAGTTATGCGCCGTTTGCGTGATGCAATACGAAAAAAACGGGCGGATTTGTGGAAAAAAATTCATGGCTTCTGCATCATGATAACGCACCTGCTCACTCATCTTTGCTTTGAGAGATTATTTGGCCAAAAACAACACCGTTATCATACTTCAGTCACCGTATTCACCAGATGTGACCCCCTGCGACTATTTTCTGTTCCCAAGATTGAAATGGTCTGTGAAAGGACGGCGTTTTGCGACGATTGAGGAGATAAAACCCGAATCGCTGAGAGGGCTCTAGGACATACCAAAAATGTATATCAGAACTGCTTCGAGGATTGGAAAAAACGCTGGCACAAGTGTATTACATCTGAGGAGAACTACTTTGAAGGAGATAAAATAGAAATTGATGAATAAATAAATATTTTTTGAGAAAAATGAAAATTCACCTTATTTTTTGAACAGACCTCATATATGCAAGGGAATTTATTTGTTTTATCCAAGAGTTCTTGCACCTTATAAGCTATGATTCTTGCGAAAGAAGCATATGTATGCTATCGCAGATCAATAAGAACAGCATTTGGTCACCCTAAACAGGGTCGCCCAGATCAGCTTAATAAGCGATTAGTACTCCGATTCTGCCTCACAAAACTATTTATTTGGAAATGGTGTTTTCAGCCGTATGCTATTAGAAACAATAAAATCTAAAGCATTAGTATCATCAATAATACATACCCGGATCAAGTTTCAAATGTTAGATGCCACATACGAGATTGCGCACGAATCACTGTACCTTAGTCGACAATATGAGGGTTGTAGCCTAAATTAGTCCACTAAAAAAAGCCTTGCGCAGAATATTGTTAAGATAGTAGCATAACTAAAAATATATGTAAATGGATCAAAATTTTATAAAAATTCATAGCGGATCGATTGGTTGAGGCGTTCATTTATATATTTCTATTGCATCATTCGTTGCAATGTCCCACTGTGTATTAGCTCTTCCTGCAATGATATTCGCAACAATGTTTTAAATTAAATTTCTCTACACAATTTCTTCATATTCCTATGGTCTCTTCTCAGCAGCTTTTGTTTTTTCTTTGAATGATAGCCTTCTGTTCTAAGCATGACTATTCTCCGAGAATGGTCTTAGCCAGTCTATGGTTTACCCCACCTTCCTTTCACCACCATTGCGATTATTGTTATCGAGGTTACAATTTCTGAAATTTGCCATAGAACATTTTGTTTAGCAAAGAATAAAAATGATATCATAACATACTCGTATATCCTTCTATGCTAGTTTTGGATGTAATGGCGCTTTTGCTGGAGGCAAAACCAACACAACGTAATTTGCATAAAAACAACAACAGGGACAATCAATCAATCAAAACAGTGACACTGTATCCTCTCTCTTTTGCTTTCGGATCGTAATAGAACAAAAAGAAAATATATCATGTGAAATTAACATATTTTTGTTTTCCTAGCCATTTGCCATGAACCCAGTGTTCTCAATCGAAAAACATAACAAATCAAATCAAAATTCAAATAACAAGAAGAAAAACGCCATTTTTCGGCTCTCTATGGAAAATAGTATGCAGTTTTTTTTTTTTTGTGGGGAGGGTTTAAAACAAAACAGCTGGCAACTTTGTCAGAGGTAAGCAGTGGTTCCCAGGCTAATTTTACATTACAACAATTTATTGCATTATTCTCGAATAAAGAAGATTAGAATTTCAAGAGCACTTGCGTCTGATATTGTTATATGATGTGTTGATATTATTTTTAATTTTTATACTGAATGTACCTGATGCTTTATTTTTGCATTTCATTTCTTAGAATATTTCGTCTTAGACAAAATCGATGGTATAAAATCTAAATTCTTTCCACATTTTCGCATATTAATCTGAGGGTTTTTGAAATTTGGAGACAACGCTTAGTTCACTCTAATTCATGTAATTCAGTTCAATGAGATATATACCAAAAGTTGCAACAATACATAAAATTAACTGCATTTCACATTAATATATTGTAAAAATTTTGTTTTTAGAGCAGAGAATGCACTTCAATGTCCCTGTAATATCTCTCCTTTTAAGGCCCACTGATAATACATATAGGTGAATAAAAATGTTTTGTAATCTTTTACTGATTTTGTGGTTACATATACATGGTGGCGCACCAAATGCACCACAATAAGAAATTCATATAACTTTTTTTTTAATCAATGTATTTCATTTTTCTCTTATTGTGTAGAAAATCAAATTTTATTTTATATAACTAATTGGTTTTGAAGATGATAGATCGTAAATGACTTCCATGCTCATTCGCGCATACGCCACACCTGATCAGAAAATTATTCATTGTGTTATCGTCTATATTATTGCATTAATGCACTGCTTCAATTCAGTCAAATTCTTTGGTTTCATTTTGTACACCTCTTGCTTAACATAACCACATAAAAGGTGCTGTGAGGTCAGGTGACTTTGGTGGCCAGCGGATGATGGAGTTTCTGGATATTAATTTGTTTGGGAGTTTCTGTTGGAGCTCCGTCATAACCGATTTGTCTATGTGTGCGGTTGCTCCATATTGAAGAAGAACCAAATGCTGTTAAAATGGATACGTCTTTATTGAACTCCTCATGGCGTAATTATTGACACACCGATTCAGCCTTCCAGTACCAACTCATGATTTTGGTGAACTAAATTTTGAGAGTTAAATTGGAAACTATTGTCATGCTCCCTCTGTCACCTCCAATGCAAATTGACTGATTTGTTCAAATATAATTTTTCCCCTAAAATTCTAAAACGGTAGTTTCAAGTACATTGCATTATACAGGGTTATCCATTTTTCGTTTTTAAGTAAAGTTAAATAAAACGCGCATAGAGCTATTATTTCGATGAAACTTGTATTTCATTATAATGTACGAAATACAATGCCATTTAAATGACCGCCTCTAGATTGGTTGCATCCATCGAGCGTCATTTTTCGAAAAAAACATACGGCCAAATGACACCTCCAGACCGCAATGCGCACCAAACAGTTACTTTTTCTGGATGCAATGCGTTTTCCACAATCACTTTTGGCTTCTCCGAGCCCCATGTGCGAAAATTTTGCTCCTTGACGTAAGCACCGAATTAGAAGTGAGCTTCACCGCTGAAAAAAATTTTGTTCGATTGAAAGCCCACGTTTGAATCACTACTGTTGTACTAAGTTTTAACTACTTTTTACGCATTTTTCGGTTGTTCAACTATCCATTTTCTTAAATGGTAAATCTTGTCACTAAATAAGTAACACTTCAGACGACAGGTATTGAACGAATGACGGCCTTGCCAGACCTGCGGTTTTGAAACCACTAAATGAATAACTCTGTAAAAAAAAACAAAAATTCATTGCATCCTTCTATACATTCTATACATGAGATATGGAAGAACTTCTCACAAACAGTGAGCTTACACGCATTCTATCTTTAGACTTACTTAATGGGAACTACAGTTTAAGGACGATTCTGAATGTCACAGTTTAAGAGACATTTACTAGACTTGCTGTTTACTCAACTACTCGAAATGTTCGTTAGACTCATCGGAATGACTCCCGCTTAAATAAAGATAGGTGGCTGTATCTGTGATTGAATCTGCGATAATGCGAACGATAGTTGCGTATACTAACTGTCCTACCACGATCGAACTATCGCACTGTGCTGCTTGGTAATCCATTGGATAACCACACCTCTGGTAACTCCGATGTAAATAAATTACTTTAAACCGTGTATTCCTAGTTTCCATGTCTCAGATACAAATGTTCTATTCGATTCCGCATTGACATTTATTCCGCATGTCAATTATGTTATTCCCAAGATGTACAAAGTTCTTGCGTACTTAAAAAGGAATTGTTCAGAATTTTTTTCATCCCAACGCATTTAAAATAATTTTTACATCATATGTTAGATCTAAGTTGGGATATGCTACTATTATTTGGTGTTCTTATTCCAATGTTCATATTGCACGTATTGAAAGGGTGTAGCGTGTGTTTGTAAAATTTGCTCTTTCTTCATTTAGATTTGAAGAACCTCTCCCAACCTACAATTCAGAATGCTTACTACATGGGCTACAGACTTTAGAATATCGTCGTAACTTCCAGAGAGCGCTATTTGTTTTTAATATAATCGGTGGCTACATCGAATGTTCTAATCTTTTGGCACAAGTTCCATTTTACGTTCCTCCTAGGTCTCTCCGGCGAACACATATTTTTGATATACCTCTGAATCGTGGATTTTATATTCTTAATGAAATTAATGAATATGCCTTCAATCAAGATTGCAATCAACTCATCGAGTTTGACTCATCCCAACAATTGTTTCGATGATATCTTAACAGATTTCTGAGATTAAATAATTCTATATAATAATTCTAATATAGTTTATAAATAATATATACAGGGTGGCGCAATAGAACGTGCATATTGCATCTTCTTTTTTGCGGGGTAGAAAAGGCACGGGCGGGGAGACGCCTACATCATTGGGAGTTTTAGTCGCTATGAATCACTTCGACGGGAAGCGTCGCGCATTTTGTGGGCGTGCATTTTACGAGAACTCTCGTTCATATATTGTTATTAGGCGACTATATTGTGCTGAATATAGACTACGGCGAATTAGTGAAGCTCCGAGTGCTAATTTAATCAAAATATGGGTAAAGCGTTTTGAAGAGACCGGTTCAGCATTTAAACCACAAGCAAATGGTCGCCCAAGAACATCTAGGACCGAAGACAATGTTGAGAGAGTTATGGAGTCAGTACGAGGAAATCCACAAATGTCGACTCGCAAGAGATCGTCTGTCTTACAATTAACGCGACGAAGTTTGCAGCGAATTTTAACATTGGACTTAAACTGCATCCATATAAGCTGCAATTAACACTAGAATTGAAAGAGTCTGACTTCATAGCAATGCTCGCATTTGCTAATGAAATACTTAATCGATTTTCCAATTTTGACAATACCCTTTTCTCTGACGAGGCTCATTTCCTTATGAATGGGTTCGTAAACCGTCAAAATTGTCGTTACTGGAACAGTGAAAATCCCAAAATCAAACACCAGAAACCATTGCATAGTCCTAAAGTGACAGTATGGGCAGCAATCTTTGGCAGAGTAATAATTGGTCCTTTTTTCTTCGAAAATGCGCGGGTCCAAAACGTCACGGTTAATACGGAACGCTATGTTGAGATGTTGGACGGATTTTTGGCTCCAGAAATTGAAAGTTCAAAAATAGTGAATTCCTGAACTTGGTTCCAACAAAATGGAGCTACCTGTTACACATCAAATGACTCCATGGCGGTGGTGAAGCAGATGTTCTCTGGCAGACTGATTTCGAAAAAAGGTGATATCCCATGGCCCCCACGTAGTCCCTACTTGACGCCTCTTGACTTTTTTTGTGGGGATACCTCAAACACAAAGTCTAACGTAATAATCCAAGAAACATCGTTCAGCTCAAGGAGAATATCCGTGGTAAAATGCCAGCCATTACACCAGTATTACTGAAGAAAGTTTTCAATAATTTTCGTTTGCGGTTAGAGGAGTGCCGTCGTAGAGAGGGTCACCATTTAGATGATGTTATTTTTAAAAAATAAACTCCATTTATTGCTCTACAATGCCTTATATTTATTTTAACCATATCTTTTGTATTCATTTTTTAAACCATTTTTTAAATATGCACGTTCTATTGCGCCACCCTGTATAATATAAAATATGTTTGCCATTGTTAGTTTGAAAGGAAATTTTGTTCCATAGACTTATATAAATGAAATGAAATAAAAAAATGGACCAATTCTCCAAAATCTAAATATCTATCTTTCCTTTCTAATTTCTAATTACTAGGCTACATCAACGTAAGTAAATGTTCACTGTCTTGTTTTTTAATGCTTAGCAAAACTTGGAAAAAGTGAACCCAGTAACCATGAATCTACTGATAAATCCCATACAGATAACTCTACTCTTTCTAGTACTTTCCATACAAATAACCCTGATTTCGTATTTATTTTCCTATACTAACACTGAACTAAATTCAATATAGGAAACATCAGCATTTTATTGAAATTAATATGTGAATGGCAATATTCTCCATTGCTGGCTTACCATGCACCTTTTAGTACACCGCAAACTTTTACTCCAATTTAAAGAGACGTCAGAACGGACATCTTTGTATGGATTTTGTTATTCCGTTTATGACTGCTGAGATTTCTCATCTGAAAATCCATTAAGTATATATACGTTACCGATTGTCGCAAAAATCAATTCCGGTCCGTCCAAGGACAATAAAGAGCAAACCATTTTAGGCCGAACAATAAAATTCATCACAAAGTGGTCCAATGTTTACATATATATAGGCAATAAGTTCGGAATTGAGCATATTCGAGCTAGTATAAGCATAATCTTTCACAAACAAACGTATGATCTACCTCTATAATAATTTTTTTCCAGAATTTTTCCAATAACTTTATATATATATAACCAATGAATAATGAACCTCATTAACTAATAGCATTGTAACCAGTACTGAAGAGAGTCATTCCACCTCACAAACTTTTCATGTCTGAGCGTGATCATTAAAACTATAAGAAAAAGGGCGAAACGAAAGCGATTTCAGCACATCCAATTATCGGAATTCGTCCTGTAAGAAAAACTTTCCACACGAGGGATGTTGTTCTTTCAACAATTTTGATTTTATACATTTTCTATGGGCCGTTTTAACTGTTTGCCTGGTTATTGAATTATGTCATAAATACAGTTTTCGACAGAAAACAATTTGCTGTACTAAAGATATTCAGCATAACAGCCAACGATATTGTAGTTAGCAA
Source organism: Philornis downsi (assembly GCA_019455685.1). Classification (NCBI taxonomy): domain Eukaryota; kingdom Metazoa; phylum Arthropoda; class Insecta; order Diptera; family Muscidae; genus Philornis; species Philornis downsi. Next base: position 1,218,690 of record JAHXMU010000055.1, on the reverse strand, counting down.
TTGATGTTTGTGGGTATAAAAGCTTCGGTCAGGCTGAATTTATTGGGTCGAATTTTCGGCATTTTGCTTGCATTTCGTATGAAAATCGAAGCAGTTTAACATATGCATGATGGCATAAAAATAGGACGTGCTCCTTGAATTACTTTTTGATAAAAAGAAAACTGAAAGTTGAATTTCAATGATATATATTAACTATTGTCAGGGTCATTCACTTAACAAGAAGTTTACTAACTAAGTAAAAGGTAAGAAAAAACAATTTTCTTACCGTAGGGATAATAATTTTAGGTATTTGCAGGTTTTATCTGAAATTTGAAAAGAAAAAGATGAATCCCTTCAAATGGAGTTCACAGAGTTCAAGAGCCTTACATATGTAGGCCTTGACTTCATGGTTGAATAATATATATTTTTGTTAACTGCTCATGCAAATGACAGACCCGGCAGCTTCAAGCAAATAATCCTCCAAATAGCGTCTAATTAGTTTGAAAATACTAGAAAAAAACTAACAAAAATACTGGTGCACTGGGCGGACCTAACAAAGGCAACAATGAATAAATACTTGACCATAGATTAGGAAGATTTATTGTTGTTGAGTTTAAGCTGTTTTTAAGCCTAATTTTATACAGTTTCTCTTAATGCAAATATGCAAGAATTATCTAAAATTTTAACCACCTATATACCCAATTGTCATCCATAATTGTGCTCACTCAAAATCACTGTGTTTCGTACAATATCATCATCATCACCAAAAACATAGCTACTGCATAGGAAGATAGCAGGAGGCATCAACAATCTCTATTTCAAATAGGTTATCACAGGCACAAATTATTGCTGTTGCTGTCCCTCCTCTCGTTGATGTCGCATATGCAATTTTGTGTGCACACAAATATTATTAATAAATTCAATTCACTTTTTTCGCCTGGGATGCCTGGCTGCAACAATTGGCCATTGCTGATGCTACGGCCAAAACTCCCATTTGGTTATGCAATAAACATTGATTCGTTGTTGTCATTCCAATCGACTGAATTACTGCATAAACATCTGTTGTTGTGGTCACTGGTCGAAAAATTGTTCTCTGATGTTGCAACAATTTGTTATTTTCGTTGTTGAATATTTGTTTTCTTTTTTTATTTTCGATGGATGAACGCTGCTGATGGTGCTGCTGCTGCTTTATTCTTTAGAGAGAACACAGCAATATTTTTGCTGTTTTAAGGTCATTTTTTTGTTTTTTGGTTGGTTTTGTTGCATTTTATTGTGACAGATTTATTGGACAATTGTTTTTAGGGCTTTGGTAAATAATATTCAGATTTGTTTTTTTTGTCATAAATTGAGCATAACGAAATGCAAATATTAAAAGGACAATAAGGATAAGGGTATATTTTGGAAGAGAGAGAGAGAGGGAGAGAGAGAGAAAGATCAGAAACTCTGCGGCCTTTTTTTCTTATGCAAAAGTTGGAACAAGTCAGGGTAAAGGCGTTTTGAATGTTTTATATACCATGAATACAATAAAATACTATTATTACCAACTAATTTCCTACAAATCAAATGAATTTAAAATTTTTTTCCAATCAAATTCAAAACAACGTTCCCTATTGTCTTTGGTTATAATTGTGTTTTCCTCGCCCTTAATACTTGCCAGGACGCTAGACGTAAATAAAGAATATTATCTGGGCGTTATACGGCAATTGAAACAGCAATTTCCTAGAAAAAGGACAGTTTAATATAAACAAAGTTACACCAAAATAATGTATCTTCCCACAAAGCTATCATTAAGAACTAATTTCTGGCCAAAAACTCAACAAATGTCATTGATCAATCACGGTATTTACTCAAAATTGATCCGGCTGCTTTTTTCTCTTTCCGAAAGTTAGGTTACCGATTAAAAAATGAGTGCCTATTTGTAGTCCATATAAGACAAAAGGAGAATTTGTGACGAGAACTGAGGCCTATCATGAAAACGTTTCTAAAAAAAGTTTTGATGATTGAATTGTTCTTTCGCAATAATCAATCAGAAGTGTCCCACTTTGTAGGCGATACAATGAATTTTAATGGATAAAAAATATTTTAGGTTTCATTGACCAATTCTTGGCACTTATTTGGCGGAATGTGTGCTAAGACCTCATCCAATTTCAGAAATTTTTTACACATATTGACCCTATAGCAATGTCATGACATGTCCACATTGCGATACATATCTCCTCATAATTATAAGGAAAGCAAATTGCAAACCCGCCGTTCTCGAGATTCGAGTTATTATAATAATAATAATAATGGCAATAATAATAATAATAATTGTTATTATTATTATTACTATTATTTTATTTTTATTTTATTTAATTCAATTTTGGAGAATGTTGTATTTATTGGTTTAACAATTTATTTTATTACCAGCCGACCCGGCAAACGTTGTTTTGCCTTCAAATTTTATTTTTATTGAAAATGTTTCCATGTTAAACAAAATTCTGTTTAAATACCGTTAGCAGGAGCAGAAATAATTGATTTTTAATTTGTGGTTTGTATAGGAGGTACCACTCCCCATTGTCCAATCCCGCCCATATTTGCAGTAGCACTTAAGATATGTACACCAAACCTACGCACCAAATTTTGTTCAAATACCGTATACAATTTCCGCAGGAGCAGAAATAATTGATTTTTAATTTTTTGTTTGTATGGGAGGTACCACGCCCCTTTGTCCAGTTGGACCAAATTGTAAATCTAAACCATCCCGGGCACCACCCAGACATATTCAAAAATTTACGCAAAGCGATCTAGCCGTTTAGGTGGAGTTCACTGACAACGCCCGTACAGTAGAATTATATATATAAAGATTACTTTTTTTTTGGTCTAAGTTTTATTTTCCCTTACTAAATTTAAAGTTTATGGTAGTCGTTATACTTGTTGCCAATTTTGGAGGACACACGTGAAGTTATCTGCTGTTGTTACTCTAGCTGTAGGTATATCTTGTGAGCTGGTATCCATTTTTACCGATCGGTTTATTAATCAAAGCTCAAACTGATCCAAAGCTAAATCATTACATCAATCAAAATAGTGCTTTAGTTAACCACTTAATCTCACAGTATTGTCATATTTTCCGGCTCTTCAATTGCAGAAAAAAGTGTTTTATCCCAATTTAAAACACGCGCACGTCACACCACAGGAAAATCATTGCACCAGGAGATGCACGTGACATATGGAATGCAATGTAATTCGAAGTTTTTCACACATACCTGCATTCCTGCACTTTGATTTATTATGTGAAACATAACCTCACACATTTGCACATTTGTAGATTACAAAACGCAAAATACAAGCTTTGTACACCAAACGAGGATTTGGGCAGGGCGACAGTTTATCGTGCAACCTCTTCAACATGCATTATGAGGAAAGCATCCGTTAACACGTCTGGTACCACCTTTTACAAAAGCCATATGTTACTCGCAATTGCAGATGACATACGATAGATATCATTGGCAGTAAATATGCGAGATGTTACTGCAGCCTTCTCAAGCATCGAGAAGGAAGCAGCGGAAATGGGTCTGGTGGTAAACAGGGACAAAAAAAAATTATTGGTTTCAACGAACAAAGGGTCTACCCGTTTGGGACGCTGTGTGAACGTTGACAACCATAATTTTGAAGTGGTGTAAGAATCCCTCTAACTCGGTTCCGCTGCAAACAAAACGAATGATGTCAGCATGGAGTATTGCTTGCTAACAGATGTTACTACGGGCTAAGCAAGCCATTAAATGATAAAGCCCTCTCTCGACAAACAAAACTCCGACTGTATCAGACGTTGGATATACCTGTCTTGTTACATGGCGCAGAATCCTGGGTTATGACGCAAACGGATAAATCACTGCTGGCAGTTTTCGAGAGGAAAATACTCCGGAAAATATATGGACCCATTATTGCTGACGGAGGGTATCGGCGTCGCATAACAATGAGCTGTATGAGCTATATGCCGACATCAACGCAGTCAAACGCATTGATATACAGCGATTGCGTTAGCTGGGTCATGTTGTGCGGATGGATCCAAATGCTCCGACACAGAAAGTTTTCGACAACGAACTCGATGGTCGGTGCAGAAGAGGGCGACCAAAACTCCGTTGGAAGGAACAGGCTTTTGAAATACTTGGTGTGACGAATTGAAGGAGAATCCCAGAAGATCGAAGGGCTTGGAATTATTTTGTACGGGCGTATAATGGATAAGATATGTCTATCCAGTCGCCACCTAAGAAGAAGAAGGAGGACCACTTCACATAAACACTTGTTGTAAAAATTGGAAGTCATATGTCATGTTAATTTACACCGACATATGATCATATCATCTGATAGTGGATTTCAGGTTCCATGGAAATAAGAACACGGAATCTGCTGATTCCTTTTCACACGAAAGTATAGAAATAGTAACTGATTGTGATTTGAAAACTATAAAAGGCTTTCGAAAGAAAACTGCAACAAGAGTACTATAAAGTCAAATTATACCTCACAGAAATAACAAGGAACCTTATCGAGTAACGACAGCACAAATGTACACCATCACGATATTTTTACAAAAGTATATAAATTTTACACAGGATAGCGTGTATATCGTGGATTCCATGTTATGCCTGAACATCATCAGACCGCTGAAAGACATAACAAGTGTAAACAGATGAGTGTATGTGGTATATAATATAAATGTGCACATATAAGTGCAAGCCACTCCAACACACATATTAATTAAAATACCAACAATATTCTGTTGCAGCAACAAGAAACTATACTCTACTATTCCTCTTACAACAACTAACACCAAGCATGTACGATATGTTCTGAGCATGTGTTTGTGTGAGACATACGAGTACACAGCAATAACATTTAACTACAGCATATCCTTGCCCATAGAAAGGAACAATAACAAATTCAAGATTGTCGACAATATTTGTTGCAAGGACTGTTGCCAAAGGTGGAATAGAGATTTATGTTTGTGACTACTTATGCTTAGACAATTTTGTTAGTGTAGTTGTATTGCTCCGTAAGAAATATTTTATTACAATTAATATACGAAAACATAAACATGCACATATATATGTATCGCGCATAAGTATGTGAACATGTTACCACAGATGTAAGTTTCTAAGCATGGCCATTAAGAAAGAAGACAATTTCAGCAATGTGAATTCGAATAAAAGTATATTTTTCGCACAATGTTTGGAAATCGAATTATGGAAAAAAGCATGTGGTTGGGTTAAATTTGAAGGGGAACAAAATTTCGGCTGGAGTTCACATAAGTATGTAGAAGTGTGCGAAAACGTTGTTTTCTTAAATTACATACAGGGTGGCCCAAAATGACCGAAGTGGTGTGAATTGCTTACAACTTTTTTTTTAATTTTTTTTTTTTTTAATACAGTAAATTTATGGGGAATATTTTTAGATTGGTTATTAAAAATGATATCCCGCAAGTGGTGGCCATTTTCTGCTTCGCACAAATGTGCTCTTTCCAATACATTTTCCATGACCTTTCGCAAAATTTCCGGTGTTATTTTGTTAATTTCGTCTCGAATATTGGATTTTAATTCGTCAATAGTCCTGGGCTTACTAACATAAACTTTCCCTTTTAAATAACCCCAAAGGAAAAAGTCTGGAGCAGTTAAATCCGGGGAACGCGGAGGCCAATTAAAATTGCTTGTACGCAAAATTATTCTTCCACCAAATATGTCGCGTAAAAGAGCCATTGTGGCCCTCGCAGTGTGCGCTGTGGCTCCATCCTGTTGGAACCATATTTGCGGATGGTTTTCCACGGCTGGCCTTACAAAATTTTCCAACATGGCCCGATATCGATCAGCATTGATGGAAATGGCAACACCTCGTTCATTTTCAAAAAAAATGGGCCAATGATCCTTTCTGAAGAAACACCGCACCAAATAGTACACTTAACTGGGTGTAATTGTCGTTGATGAAGTACTCTCGGGTTTTCCGTAGCCCATATCCTACAGTTTTGCTTGTTAACGAACCCATTTGATTGGAAATGGGCTTCGTCACTCATAACTAAGTTATGAATAAAATTAGGATTCTCTTGTGCATTTTGCTGGAAATAAATTGCATAGTCAAGTCGTTGCTGGTAATCTGTCGGTTTCAATTCTTGGACAATTTTAATTTTATATGGAAGCATTCTTATGCTATGCAAAATTCGCTGCAGCGACCCTCTTGAGATGCCAAGTTGTGTCGAACGTCTCCTGGTTGATGTTTGTGGATCCTCCTGAATACTCTCCTGTACCACTTGAATATTGTCATCCGTGTGCACCGTTCGTCGTTCCAGCACCAGGAAGGTTCCTTACTGCTCATTGTTCACGAAAATTTGCAACAAGACGGTTTATTGTTGACTGAGAGGGTGCAACCCGCGTATTAAATTGACGACGGTATGCACGCTAAGTCAACACAATGGACCGTTGATTTACAAAGTAAATTTCAACGATTTGGGCACGTTGTTCAGTTGTGTATTGCTCTATTATAAATTCTCCAAGTCTTCTTTACAAAATACTAAAAAGAAAAGAAAAAAAATTATAATAAAAAAAAGTTATAAGGAATTCACACCACTTCGTTCATTCTGGGCCACCCTGTGTAATATTTGGTCTCACATTTCCAGAAAATTTTTACTGATTCGTATTTTCAGTATATTTCAAAAATCTCATTCACTTTTACGCAGTACTTTTAATATATTTTAACGAGTAAATTGTAAATTATATTAGTTAATGAGTTTACTGAGCAAGATTTTCCAAATATAAGCTTAGTCTTTGTATAGATAAGTACGAATATATTTCTACTAAATTAGTTTAACACTTGCGGGCATTGACGTAGCAATAAATTCTCTTTAGGGATGGTCAAAATGAATCTTGACCAAAAACAGGTTTTTTATATGCTAAAATGCCAGTCTTCCTTTATACAAAAAAATACATTTCATGCATTTCTACGCACTGTGCTGCGCTTTCGTTTCGCACTAACCTACCAACTTTTAACATGTTCAACGGCCAGAGCTATTCCTCTCTAGCTTTGCCTAGATCATGTTGCAACAATATGTTCTATTACTGAACAACAACATCTTAACAAAACAAACAACACCATCTCTAACAACAGAAACTACATTGTTATTACCATCATCAGATCCAATTCCTGCTGCTTCTGTATACTCTAAGTTAAAGGTGGTCATTGTTTAATTCATAACAAAATGAATTCTAACATTAAATTGGGTATTACTTGGGATCCAATAATCATTTCTATTCTCCCCACGACCATGTCGCTACACGTTCGATTACGGTGAAATTCATTTGCTCTTTCAGATACACTACATTAATTATATATAGAATTTGTTGTAGTTGCTGCTCAGTTTCGCTTTTGGTATTGAGTGTTAATTATCGAAAACTCTATGGGGAGTCCTAGCACAGATTGAATGCGGCTGCCGTGAATGGTTTTTTGAGTTGAGAATGTTGGCTGTTAAATGTTAAAATACGGAATCGAATTTGTCAGTTGAGATCAGCAGGTATCATGATTTATTGTCGAATATTAACACAATTGTAGCGAACAATAACAAAAGTGACGGGAAACATGGAAAAATGAGATTAAATTACAAATCCCGGGGAAAGATATTGAAGTGATTGATAACGGCATGAAGTTTTTTTTTCTTGCTGTAAAATTGAATCGGATTGTTACGCAAAAAAAAAAAAAAAAAAAAGAAGGCGGTGTTGGCGTAATAAGTGTAGGATTATTCATTTAGTGATTTCAAAACCATCGGTCTGGCAAGGCTGTCATCTGTTAAATACCTATCATTTGAAGTGCTATTTATTTAGTAAAGGGTTTGCCATTGACAAATATGGATAGTTTAGCAACCGAAGAACGCATAAAAAGTAGTTAAAACTTACTACAAAAGTGGTGATTCAAACGTGGGCTTTCAACCGAACAAAATTTTCGCCAGAGATTAAGCTCATTTCTCAATCGATATTTACGTCAAGAAGCAAAATTGTCGCATATGGGGCTCGGACAACCCAGAAGTGATTGTGGAAAAGCTACTGCATCCGTATAGAGTGCCTATTTGGTGCGCTTTATAATATGGAAATGCCGCTAGGCCGAATTTTTTCTAAAACCACCTTAAAATTGTCTACAGCAGTGGAGGCTGGCAATCCAGAGGTTGCCATTTAAATGACGTTTTATTTCGCCCATAATGGCAAGGTCAAAGCGTTACAATTGAGTAAAAGTTTCACCAAATTGTAGCTTTATTTGTGTTTTATTTAAATTTACTTGAAAACGAAAAACAGACAACTCTATATTATATCGATCTGTTGCTCTTTTACAGTTCGATTACCACTTAATTACCTTACAATGTAGGTCTCAAAAAAGAGCCTTTCTCAATATGTTTTCCACAAGTTTCAAGCCTATTATATCCAAGCTGTTTGAACCTAATCAGTGCGGCACAGTATCGGGTTAGAATAAAAAACATATTCGTACCTTTCCATTACGATCTTACCAAATACAAAGCTGTATCATAAGTTGTAAATTATTTGAAATTGCTTCTACGTTTATTATTCCTGTTTTAGTATAATTTTGGAAGACCTATAATTGTCATGATTTGGAAGGCTATAACTAAACAGGAAACATTGCGTAGTTCTTTCCAAATTAAAGAAGCTGATAGTAGAGAATTCTATTATACCTAGAAGGTTTTATAAAGGGTGCCCCAACAAGAACGCAAGATTTAAATGACTGATGCAGCAATTGATTTGTTTCTCTGGCTGTATGACATGTGGCATCGTCTTGTTGAAACCACATTCATTTCTTCAATTCTAGACACGAAAAAAACTGGTTATCATTTCACGATACCGAACACCATTGACTGTTTGCGCTTGACATGTCTCATTTCCATAAAAAAAAGGTCCAATGATTTCTCCAGCCCAAAATCCACTCCAAACAGTGACACGTTGGGGATGCATTTGCTTCTCGTGAATCACTCGAAGATTTTCCTCCCCCCAAATGCGACAATTCTGGCTTCAGTTCCTGAGTCAATTGAACTTTGTATGCATGAAGATGCAAATCTTTCGTCAAAATTCGCTGCATATCTGCGACATTTTCGGTCGATCGACCTAGTCGAAGGCGCGTTTTTATTTTCAGAAAAATGCCTTGAGAATGTCTTGAATCGCCGAAGTTAATAAAAAGTAAATGTTGCTGAATATTATAAAAATTAATCGTATTAAATTTACCTCTTCATGGCAAATTCGATTTTATCATTTCATGTTATGAATGGATTCCATGCTTTAATCCTTTAACGGAACAAAACACTATGGATCTCAATCAGGAATTTTCATGCTACGAATTCTTAAATGGCGCGGGAACTAGATATAAAGTCTTTGATTGTAGATAAAGAACATACCGACCTTAGACAGGGCAACAGATTATCGTCAGATTGCTGTCATGCTATTTATGGACCTGTCAGTTATGGAAATGTGGAAAGTTGTTATAAATATAACAAATGTGGAATCGTTTTCCACTGAATTTTCATGTTACCTGCGTATGCTTATGACATAATTATCATTGTCCCAAATCTGGAGAACATTACTGGAGGTTTCTTAAGCATTGAAAGGGAATCAGCGAAACACAGAGTTGGTTACTAATAAGGGTAAACCCAAATTATTTGTTATTTTGCTCATGTAGAAGTTTAGACGTTTGTTTTAATTATTCGATCGATATATCTTATATATCGATATAATCGACATTATACAATCGCAATATTATATGATTATATAAGTGCTATATAAATTTAGCATTTATTGTAATTATTATTATAATCGGCAATGCAGATCGTGTCAGATTGCCAGTACAATTCAATATCATTAAGCAAAACACAATATGCAAATATGAGGTAATTTCCAATCGAAATCTAGACATACAAAATGTATTGATTTTTCAAGTTATTTTGAGGACTGCGGCGCTATCTTGAAGGCTGACGGTAAAGGACTCTTTGGATTCGTAATTATCTTACTTTCCGACTGTAAGTAAGATAATTATTACAGTCATAGTTGTGTTTTAATAATTTTCTAATTTGGAGACTTTTGAGATATTTTCTCGAAAACTCGAAAACTAAGAATTTGTAGGAGTGATATTGAAACATTTAATTTTATATATTTCGTTAATTTTAACCGTAATGTATTAAAGGCAAATGGCCCTCCTTTGGTGCCAAAATTTGTTTGTATTTTACGATTAGACGCTTTATTTTCGAAACAAAGACATATTTCTATTTTAGCAAGTTTTTAGTTTGGCGACTGGGTACTTCTTCAGTGACACCACTTATTCTGAACCTTTGGAAATGACGAAAATTTTGGTATTTTCGCGATAAGGTGTTGCATTTTCGCAGAGTAGAAAATTATATATTTTAGCGATTTTCTCTTGGCAAACTTTTGGATATCGCTTTCGTCAAATCGAGGAGTAAGGTGATTTTTGAATGGGTGATTGCATTTTCAAGAGTCACATTTTCAGAATTTAATTATTGCATTATTGAAAAATCTATATATTTGATGCCAAAATTAGGTTAGTTTTGCAATTGGAGCGTCTGTCTTCGAGATATCGACATTTTTGTATTTTGGCAACTTTTTTGTTTGTCGACTTATGGTTACCGCTTCCCCCACACCTGTTAGAATTTAGAAGATTGAGTTATTATCGTTATTATTTCTTTTTACTGTTTTTTCACATATCGTAAGGGGAAATAGTAAAGAGTCCAAAAATTTCGTCACATTGGATGCTTTATTTCGAAGATATAGACATGTGTCTTTTCGGACGATTTTTATATAGTTTTTTAGTATTTGTTGAGACGTTGTAATGGACTACATTCAATCCTCAATTGCCTTAAAAATTTCTTAAATTCAGTAATTTTTTTCAATAACATTTTTCGACCTGACTTTAAGCCTCCGATCACTGCAGGATCGCGAATTAGATTCTTGCTTGGTACTCTCATTTTTTCAACACTGAGCAATAAAACCATTCCAAGCCATTTTAATGCCACAAGGCCTTCAAGTCTCATTTCTTACACCTTTTTAGTTGAACCAAATTGTTAGTGGACTTCCATAATGGAATAGGAAAAGTTTCTGGTGGAGCAACTAAGCCATGGGTGACAGATCTTTTAGAAGGTCTAAACGAGAAGTACCTTTAAAAACCCTTATAGAATTTATATGCAAAAATACCTTCAAAGAAAAAGTCTAACAGGAGGACTTCTGAAAAAGATACAACTTCTAAAGAGTATATATAAGGATGATTTTATAAAAATCTAAAACTTAATCAACAAGCGGACAGAAGCCAGACGGGCGGAAGCCCTTGAGGAATATATGCAACTCCTCGTCATATATGTTGATACTCCAGCCATGGCTTCTTACAATGTATATATGTAGGGTGGCGCACGAATCGTGCTTCAAACACAAAACGGAAACCAATGGAACCCGTTATTTAAATATTTTTTTTTTGTTTTTTTGCCCAGAACTAGACCGAAGACTTATCCTTTTCAATAGCTTTTGGTTCCAGCAAAAATGGAGCATTTGCATACATAGCCATAATGGTTATGGCGGACCTCCAACCAAAGTTTCCAATCAAATTAACATTGAGGACCCCCAAGGTCACCTTACCTGACTGTACCGGACAAGAGGTGTACAAAACGAAACCACGGAATTGGACTGAATTAAAGCAGTCCATTAAAACAATAATTGAGGCGATAACGCAATGAATAATTTTCTCATCAAAATGCGTATGGAGGTCATTTGCTGTCTATCATCCTCAAAACTAATTAAATATACCTATATAATACCATTAAGTTTTCTATACAATAAAAAAAAGAAATGAAACACATTGATTAAAAAAAGTAATTTGAATTTTTTACTGTAACACAATTGGTGCACCACCCTTTTATTTTAGCTGGACTTATTTCGTAAGTGTGGCGTCAAAATCTTTGCTATTAGCCAATAAACACACCCACAAACAGGGCGGTCCCTCACTCATCGTCGAAAATGACCACTTCTACTGTATAAGACGTCTCATTAGAACGTTTTCCCGTTGAAAATTAGTATTTCCAGTATTACGACAATCTAGTGAACACACCCACAATTAGGCCGGTTTGCTAAAAAGTGTGTGAATTGGTGTAGTTCCTTACAGTAATACATTCCGCTACAACGCTTTTCCGTTGAAAATTTGTATTTCCAGTATTACGAGAATCTAATGAACACTCCCACAATTAGGGCGGTTTGCTAAAAGGTGTAAGAATTGGGATAGTTCCTTGAATTATCTATATTCCGCTACATTAATAATGTAGCGGTTAATGAATGAATGGTAAAATTATAGGCCAAAAATTTCCTAGCAATTTTGGGCATTTTCGAATTCATTTTGACCATGACAATGAAATTTTTATGAAAAAATGAATTTTGAATTCTTTGTTAAATAAAACAAAATGAAAAATATTTGTTGTTTATTAAACGAATTTCTAAGTTTTTTTGGACTTAAATTGACCGATTATAAATATCGGCCAGATTGCCGTTGAGCAGTAGTTTAGTATAAAAAAGTGCACTTAAATATTTTTGCAAGTGATTTAGACGATGCGCATAGTTTTGATTATAAACCTTTTTGAAGGTCACTGTACCAGCCTCTAAAATCATGTACCAAATATAATATGTAGTAAACTTAGCATGGTCAAAGGTGTTTTTCAGCCATTGAAAATATCTTCGCTTACTAACTCAATGTTTCAGAAGATTGCAATAATACCTCAAAGTCTTCGTGCAACTTTGTCGACTGTAAAGTAATAACTGACTTTGGAGATGTTACCAGTCGTTTTTACTGCAAATTCGCAGTAATCATGAAATAAAATCGCATGATATCTGACGCTCCGCTTACAGCCTCTTTTTGTATGAAATGCCTCGCAAGATTTTTACATCTTCAGTGGAGACTTCGTATCGGTTTTACTACAAGGTATATCAAATTCGATTATGACTTATTATAATCTCTGTTGTATATTCGGCGAAATAGTGGAATTTGTTGATTTGTGTTTCTGGGGTCTTCAGCAAGACTTGGTGATAGGTGAATCTCATACCGCGATAGTTAGTGCACAACACTTGGAGCGGCTATTTTGGATGGATGTGCTTAGACTCAGTTGTTAAATTAAAAGTTAATTCATTTTCATCTTCTAATTTTGCAACGGCAAGAGTGCATGTGCCCTTCGAACTTAAGACAAATATCAACTCCTTATCAGGGACTGAAACATACCATATTTGGTCATACAGAAAGCACACCTGTGCCTTCATGACTACTTTTAATCTTATGTCCTGATTGCAAACCACTTCAAACAACCGTATCTCGTACTGTTGAAAGCAGCTGTTAATTCACAATGTTGCTCGTATTCCTTTTGCATTTCATCTCAAATCACATTAAGATTTCTCATCATATTCGACTTATGAAATCCTAAAGTATCACTTTGCGAATTCCTATTCATATCAACTGGGAAGAAGCATATTTACATAAAATAAAACATTTCTTATTCTCTTTCAATCTGACATACCGATAAATCTCAAGAGGATTGATTCATACTTGCATGTGGCTGTGCTACAGCTGTAGTTGGTTGAAACTACATATAGGTACTCGTATAGCATACTACGAGAACAATCCTTTTATTATGACTTTACATTTGTTTTTTAAGAAAAACCATATGAATTTATAAAAATACATACGACTCAGAAGAACACGAAAGTGCCAGTGCGATATCAAACGTACAACATCAACAAGGGGCAGCGCATTATGCATATGAGTGGTAGTGGCACATTGAAATGCTACTGTTCCTGGTGCTCCTGCTGCTGCTGCTGCTGTTACTCCTTCCGATATTGTTGCTGCCACTTTGAGCATACAGGAAACATATGCAAACTACTCAATGATATACACGTGTAGTGGTAGCTGTTATTGGCTTGTTAGCTATGTTTGTATTTGTGATATTGCATGCAACAATTTTCTTTTTTCAGTCTTTTTCTTGTGGGCCTTGTAAAATGTGTTTATTTGTTTGTTGCAAGAGTTTTATATTGTTCTTTTTGTTTTTTTTTATTTTTCCTTAAAACAAAACTTTTTCTGTTTGATTGTTTGAAAATGTAATGTTGTACCTTTTTGTTGTTATTGATGTCGTAGAAGTTCCACAATACTTTATAGTATAAACATGATCCTTTGTTGTCCATTTTTTAGCGCGCGTGTATGTTTGTGTGTATACATGTAGGAGCCTGCTACTCGTCTATGGTGATGCAAGTTTAATATTTATGCAACAAAAGTCTGTTGGCGTTTTTATATTCATATACTCAATGTACAACAATGTACATAATATAGTATGGTTATGTTTCAAAGACAAAGTATAGCAGTCTGCATAGAGGTAAACCTCTTACATTACGATTTACGATGAAAGTCCGTTTGTTTAGTGTCCTCTCTTTGGTTGGTTAATTAAGTTTTTGAATAGTTTTTACTTGCTATGCTTGAAGAGTTGTCAAAAATCTCCTGGTCGCTAAGTTAGTGTAAAAGTCTTCTCCATTAAGAGGGAGTTTGAACGCGACCTGCCATTTAGTTTTATTTACAGTACACGATTCTGTCCCCTCATCTCAAGTATGGTATGTGATGTTTACGATTAGTAAAAATACTAAGAACAAAGAATTTGTCTCAAATTTTGTATTGCAAATGGAATTTCGTTTGCTGAATCACTGAAAATGTTGCAGAAGGCTTACAGTAAATCGACTTTATCACAAAAATGTAAATATGATTATGAGAATTTTGTTTGTTTCGCTCTGTTCGACCATCAACGTTTTCAATTGGAGTTAACATCGCCTTCCATCTGGGTCGAAACTGAACAAAAGACGTCAAAATGGATCAAAAATCAAGGTAATGTTGGCTGTTTTCTCTGATATTCGAAGGTCAGATGGTAAACAAAAAATGTTATGTGAACGTTTTTTTGGTTTTCAAAAATGAATTTTGTTAAAAAGGTCAGTTTTGTTCCTCTTTCCAGGACTAAAAGAATGGAAGTCTTCTTCGGAAAAAGCCTTTGAACAATGTTTTGATGAAACGATTATTCGAATTGCATTACTGTGGAGAGGGCCTACTTTTACTTTTAAATAAATGTTATAGTAAATATTTTGTGTTCTTCCTGGTACTTTTTGACAAAAAGTATTCATTCGGAAAATGAGTTCCGTTTTATAAATAATCTTGTAAACTACAAGGCCACGATAGAACACTATGGTAGAAACATTTTCGGCAGTCGCTCGCAATATAAGCAATAAATTTATTCAAAATATTTTGAACAAACAGCGGATTGGTTGATGATCTACGTTTTCTCAACAATAGGAGTGTTACATTCCAAACCCAAATCGCTAATTCAGGGTTATCCATTTAGCGGTTACAAAACTGTAGTTCCGGCAAGGCTGTCAGCTGTTAAATACCTGTCATCTGAAGTGTTTATTTAATGAAATGTTTGCTATTTACGAATATCGATCATTTAACAACCGAGCTATGCATAAAAATAGTTAAAACTTACTACGAAGGTGGTGATTCAAACGTGGGTACTTTTCATGCATTACGGTGTGATTATGGTCATCATAATCGGCCTATTGTGCAAGGAATTGGCAAGATTGCAATGAAATTTGAGGAGACTGGAGACGTCACAGATGTGATCAGGTCTGTGCATCATCGTCATGTACACTCCAAAAAGTATCGCTTTTGTGGCGGATAATCCGAATTTCAATTTAGAGTGCTATGGCCTGCAATTAAAAATTATGAACTGGACAATATGTGATTTCAAGAAGACGGTACTACGAACAATACAACATCACCGATTTTGTCTTCATTGCATGGGAGTTTCCAGAAAGCGTAATTTCACGTTTTGGCGACGTCAATACGCTACCAAGATGATGCGATTTGACTCCGTTGGACACTTTTCGTGGGGCTACGTCAAAAACCGTGTTGACGCAAATAATTTGCAAATGTTGAAGCATTTGAAAGCCAACATTCGTGAAAAAATGTGGCCGAAAACTATATCAAAAGGATCCACTGCTGCAACCAATCCAGAGATTGTCATTTAAATGATATTGTATTTCGTACATAATGGCAGGGCCAAGCGTTATCAAGAATAAAAATTTCAGCGAAATTATAGCTTTGTGTATGCTTTATTTTCCTTCGCTTTTGAAACCGAAATATGGGTAATATCGTAATTTGAAATCTATGACGTTTTTTGTTTTTACTTATGGATCACTATATTTTGCCTATTTCTTTCTACCATCTGATTTGTAAAAGTAAAATTGTGCATACATATATGTTTGTGTTCATTTCCAATGACAATGCCACTGTTTACATTTTCACAGAAGCTTTGTTTTGGATGTTAAAAAATTGTTAAGAAATTGGAAATATTCATAACTGAAATTCTATACGAATTATGTCACTGTACATATTGAAGTTTTTCAAATAAATAGTTTTAAATTTCATTGGCAACTCTCATTTCGAAAATTAGCAACGAAATTGTCCCTACCGTTTGGGTGAAGCCTTTATTCAACATTTCGTTATACGGGTGGGCCATAAGGGTGTTGGCGGTTTAAATATTCAATTAAAAAAAAACTACAAAACATAAAAAAAATATATTTGTATTTTTAAAAAGTAGAAGCATGGGAATTTTTAAGACTTAAAAATAATGGTGTCCAAATGGCTTCCCTCGGCTGCTTGACACTCTTGGAACCGAAGTCGCAAATTTTGGAAAACTCGTTGAAAAGTTGTTCTCGGTATTTTGTTACTTTCCTGAATAATGTTCCTCTTCAACTGCTCTAAATTGGTCGGATTATTCTCGTAGACTACCGATTTGAGGTAGCCCCATAGAAAATAGTCGCATGGAGAGAGATCGGGGCTACGTGGGGGCCATTCAATATCCCCCCTTTTCGAAATGTGTTTTCCAGGGAAAACATTTTTCAGCAGCTCTATGGATACCCTAACCGTATGACATATGGCCCCATCCTGTTGAAACCACATCCTCGAGGTATTGCCTTGAAGTTCTTGCAAAGCTGGCACCAAAAAGTCTGCCAGCATGTTGCAATAATTGTTCGCTCTAACCGTCGTGAACTGAAACACGAACACGCTCCACAATGTCGGCTGATCTTGCAGAAACTGGGCGACCACGAACCGTAATTGGTACTGTTGAGCCGGTCGTTTCGAACATTCTGATCCATTTTCGTATCACATTAGCGCTTGGAACTTCACTTAAATCGTGTCAACCGTGTTCATGCCGATACAAACGTCGTGCAGTAATCACTGATTTATTGTTTTCGTAATATGCTCGGACACAAAATGCACGCTGCACTCCCGTGTACGGCTCCATGGCGACTAAATTTCCAGGAAGCGGCGCAGCGAACAACTTATCCCCCTGCCACCCCTCGCCGTGCGTTACCAAGAAATTGAATATTTAAACCGCCAACACCCTTATGGCCCACCCTGACATAAGAGAAGGTATTCTAGCACATTACAGACGAAGATATTCTTAATCTACTCTATCCCTTTGCTCTATGAGAAATTTCGGCTGCCAATTGTGGTCATCTTTTCCGCATATTTTCTAAAGCCACCACCATACTATTACATTTGTATGTTTATCTGATGCTCATTAAAATAAATATATTCCTGATCAGCGTAAAAATCTAAGTCAATCTAAGCACGTTTGTCCGCATTTGTCTCTGTTGAAAACTCTTCTGTGATCGTAGCTATAGCGAGGAAGGCTGAAATTTTGCATGATGAGGTCTCATATTCATGGGCAGGATATGTTAGAAGTAGCGTAAAATTGACTAAGATATTAACCCTCTTAAGTCTCCCTCTAAAAACTTGTGAATTTTTCATAAATTTTTAAACAAATTTAAACATTTCTTCGTTAGTTAAAAGCACTTTTTTGCAGCATTGCATATAAATTGGAAAGGAGTATCCCAATGTGTGGTTGTTAAAAAATACTAAATGATACACATTTGCATTGATAAAACGGATTAAATGAATATATTATATAATATAAAACCCAAATAATGTAAATATGCATATTTTAAATTATTGTGATATTGTAAATCCTTTTTTCCAACCAAATGTTCATCACACACAAAACAAAAATAGCTTAAATCAGCAACACACGATCTCCCTGGCATGCTTAAACGCTACTATAGCGAAGATTTGGAATGAATGTGGGGCTGTCATATTAATAACTGTGACGTTGTAGTGCCAGTTTTACAGTATTGCCAGCATGCGATAAAAAATGAACAAGACATGATAGCCCAATTTCGAATTCAACTCACCCAGATTAGTTAAACAAAATCTTTCGTTTCTGCAGTAAATTTTTTTTCCAAATTTTTAGACCAGTGATACATGCTGTTTTGTAATAAGTTGGTTTCAAAGCTCTAATTTATCTAACAATATGGCCTGATGCACCATACACCACAGATGGTATAAGTCTGCGATGTCTGCCCAATAAGGAAAAACTTTCCCATACAAACACTGAATACTGTACCGGAGTAACGGCCCTTTCAGAGTTATTTCAATATTTATGTCATTTGCCTATTAATTAGAAATTACATACGATGATAGTTATTAAATACCGGAAAGGTCATAAGAGACTGCCGTAACCAGGCAGGTAAAAACCAGGCAAAATCGATTCGCAATGTTACAAACACCAATTGCCACAATTGAGACAACTGGTCCAAGAAGAAGAAAACAATTGCTCACATACGGAATAAATCTAACTTTTAAAAAATAATACCTTTTTAAAAATGTTGCTAAATTTTTTGTTTTCTATATCATAGTGTTTGATGTCACAGATGTAACAGATGAGTAAGGTAGAACAGGAAACACAATTGTATTTATTATGCTCAGGGCGTAGAAAATGAATCCAAACGCTTTGCTTTTCTTCGCTTCCGCTCTAATTCATTTCAGTAGTCTAATTCATTTCAGGATGGTCATGGTAGTCCTCTTTCGCATAAGCAATAAATTCTATTGCTCGACATTTGCATTTTGTTCCAGCTGCTCAACATAACCCAGCCAGCGCAATCAAAGTATTTGTTGCATTTGCCCGCGTCAATATTGATACACGATTTTAAGACTAAAACGAGGCTTGTGGTAGGTGTCTGCTCTATATAGTAAGACAAACATTACTATGAACATATGCTAGGGCAAGGAATTATCTACGTTTCGTTTTCAATGTCTTTAATTTTTTTCACGGTGGTACTCCTGTAGATGAAATTCGACCTCCACAAAGTTATAGTTGCGCAGCATCCGAAATAAATATACTTTTTTTCTATCAAATCAAATAATCTAGTTTAGTTCAATTTAAAGGAGGCTTGAGAAGACTGCAGAGCCTACGGCGGTTTAACGTGAGTCTCGCCGTGACATATTACAATGCGACTGCTAACGCCCCTCCTGGGATAACCAAGTAAAACTTGGACTATCTAGGAAAAGGGGCTGACAATTTTGGTGCAACTGCAATTGTCAACCCCTTCTTCCAGCCAGGAGATACCAAATTGATTATGCTAGTATGGAACATAATCCCCATTAGCGGAGATGAGGCTTATCTTACCACCTCTACTCTACTACTAGCACTACTCTATGGGTCTGTAGCACCCGGTGGCAATGCAATTCCACATTCGAGCACAAAATCTCCACCAGCAATTTTTGTATCAACCATAACCTGCGTGATGCTCCCATTAGGGGTCCAACACCAAATGATCAGGCGGGAACTCAATCTCGGGGTCTCCTGATCTCCACGTTGCCGGCCGCCCTTGAGAAGACTGCCGTAATATATCTCAATTTTTAATATGGATGATAAAGTAGCAAACTATAAAAGACGCTATCAACTTGTTTCTCATAATTATCTGCATCGCTGTCGTTCTGTTTAAAGTCTGTTTCGGTATAAAATAGCTCAGTAGTATTACTGTCTGTTTTCATTACAGACGTCATATCTGAAATTCCATAAAGACTACTAAACTCAACTGTGACTTAATATAATTTCTGCGCTTCGGAGGTCGGCTTTATATATGACTAAAAAGTAATGTATGTCCCCAGGATTTGTTGTACTATGAATATCTTAATCATACAGGCCATCATTAAAAGAAAAGGTACTTCAATTCCATTCCACTATTTTGCAAAATTAGTTTAGCTTTCCATCGATTTAATCAAGCAAAGGCTCATTTCATTCACATGTAAATTTGTTATTGTTGATCTATATATTCAAATGATGTTCTGTTAGCTAGAAGTTGAAACCATTAAACTAAATTAAAATGTTTATGATCTTCACATTTTCATAGGCCTACCTTCACTGGAATTTGCTTATAACAAATTTCAATACTTTTTCCGTGTTTCTTGTAATAAAAAATGTCTTTCCGTCGCCTCTTCCCAACAGTGGTTCTCATGTTGCCTCTTCGGAAGTTGTCGACATCAACCCCATACTTCATTTGCTCTTAAAACTGCTGCTGCCAGTGCTAGCGATGTGACTGTTGTCATTGTGTGATGTACAATTGTGATGTATTTCATGTAAATTTCAGTTGTATTGTGTAAACATTCTGCATCTCCATAAAACGATGTAGCATCGCGTCCTGGCCACCAACCATCCCTCGTCAGCGTTTGTTTGACCAACGTGGCTGTTGCAATTGTTGGGGGTACTTTAAGCGGTTGTCGATGCTTCTGCAATGTTCTTATTGTTGGTTTATTGAACAACTATAACAGCAACAACTATATCGCTTTTTTCGCTTCTACTGTTTGCTGCTCTATGTAGATTTTGTTGTATAAAACATGCCAGTAAAATGCATTGTTTACATAACTTTATTGACGACATGAACGACGACAACAGATGCAGAGTCCTCCAATAACCACAAATAAACTTGTAAATAATGGTCACTTCTATAATATTTTGCACAAAAACCAAAAAAAAAGGAAAAAAAAATATAACAACAAAATGCAACGAACAGGAGCAGTAACGACATCAACAACATCAAAACTATGCAACAGCAAAAGCTCTGGGGATTATGATCAAATAAGCCACACAGTTAGGGTGGTTGGTTATATCAGCAGCAATTGGGGACATATAACTCGTGTTTGCTACGTCCGCATGTAAATGTTACAGAACTTGTGTCCTTAGGCATTATGCATCAGCTACTTTTGTATGGTTATCAATAAACTGTAAACTATTTTTCCGTTTTTTTGATGGCAAGAGGACAAAGAAGTTAAACATTTGTCAGTTGTAGATTGTTTTAACTGCGGGCATGACAGGTTAAGAGGTTATAATTTGTTTTTTTTTCAAGAAGAAACGGACGTTTTTATATATATATATATGTATAACATAGTTAGTATTACATTTCCGCAGGACTAAATGTAAGCTTTTTAGCAACGATTTATTTATTTCGCACATTAGACGCTTTATTACCCAAAGACCATAATTTACGACCACTAGGATTCCAAGTTTCCAAAATATTGACCGCTTTCTAGTAAAAAAAAATTTGAGTTTATTTCCCATTTGGTTGCAGATTCAAAATTTACCACAATTTGCTGAGATAAAACCGTTTACCTTCTAAACTATCGCAGAAGTATGATAATTTATAATTCAGAAGATGATTTGTCGACAATTTAATACCTATAAAATTATGTATACACTAAACTATCACATAAGGACGATAACTTGTAAATTAAAGGCTCATTGGCCGAGAATCTGCGGCCATTTAGTTGTGGATCAGAAATTTATCATATTTGCTGGGTAATGACTAAAAAATCAATTATCTTCTAAACTAATCTATTACCACGGAGTTTCGGTCGCCCTCTTCTGCGTCGACCATCGAGTTCGTTGTGGAAAACTTTCGTGCCGGAGTATTTGGGTCCATCCGCACAACATGAGTCAACGCAATCCATCAACGGGCTATCTGTTAAGAAGGCTTACATTTTAAATAAGTATATCTCATTGTTATAAATAGGCCAAGTTCTAAATTAGTTAAAGTCAGCCAAGTAGGAAGTATCACATCCATACAAGGACTGAACCCACAACTTAGAAATATTACGGAATTTTTTTTATTTATTCGTTAATGAAAAAGGAGTATACGGTAATAGTGTAGAATTGGGTATTACAAAACTTTGAAAGTCAACATTGTCAATATTGAAGTCAATATTGTGGAAATACGAGGGAGATTCTGACAAGGCCACTTTTATATCTATTGGAACAATTTCTATTTCACTACGGCTGCTATTTAATCGTTAAAGCAATTGGCTGTTAATAGGCGCTGGAAAGAGATCTTCTATCTCATGTACTTTGTTAGATATCGCCCTTGTTGTGGTCCACATTTTTTAGAGCATGACAATGGAAAAATAGGCAAATTTGACTTATGCATGAGAGTAGTGCCTTTTTGACATTCCCAATCTTATCTGGCAATGTATTACAAACTGCTGCTGTAGGAAATATCTTGCTCTTACAATGGCTATGTCCATTTTGTCAATAATGATATATTTTTAAAAATTTGTTGATATATTTAGCATTATTATTTTGCATTTTACTGCCTGTATTGGTTACGGTTTTCTCCAAAACTTTTGGGATCCAAAATAATTTGTCATTTCTGTCATATATGTAATTTCTTCGGAGATGTGGAAATATTCGAAATATAGCGGTTTTTTCTTTCGGCGATTTTAATATTTGTTGAGATTTCAGAAATTTCTTTGCACCAAGTGATAGGTAGCATTCCTCCGAGTCCACTTGCAAACCTTGAATTTTTGGTAATCATAACTATTTTGAATTATGGAGTGTCGGACAAAATCTTTTCACTTTGAATATCAGATACTTCTTCAGAGTTTTTCTAATATTTCTAGCATTATTATTCTTGATTTTGCTTCACGTGTTGATTACTATTTTTTTCACAACCTTTGGAATCCCACATCGCCTACATCGTTGGGTTGGCGGGCTCATGGAGTTTTAGACGCTATGAATCACTTCGACGAGAAGCGTCGCGCATTTTGCGTGCGCGCATTTTACGAGAACTTTCGTTCATATATGTATTGCTACTAGGCGACCATATTGTGCTGAATATGGACTACGGCGAATTAGTGAAGCTAATTTAATTAAAATATGGGTAAAGCATCTTGAAGAGACCGGTTCAACATTTAAACCACAAGCAATTGGTCGCCCAAGAACATCTAAGACCGAAGACAATGTTGAGAGAGTTATGGAGTCAGTACGAGGAAATCCACAAATGTCAACTCGCAAGAGATCGTCTGTCTTACAATTATCGCGACGAAGTTTACAACCAATTTAAACATTGGATCTTAAACTGCATCCATATAAGCTGCAATTAACACAAGAATTGAAAGAGTCTGACTTCATAGCAAGGCTCGCATTTGCTAATGAAATGCTCAATCGATTTTTCAATTTTGACAATATCTTTTTCTCTGACGAGGCTCATTTCCTTATGAATGGGTTCGTAAACCGTCAAAATTGTCGTTACTGGAACTGTGAAAATCCCAAAATCAAACACCAGAAACCATTGCATAGTCCTAAAGTGACAGTATGGGCAGCAATCTCTGGCAGAGGAATAATTGGTCCTTTTTTCTTCGAAAATGCGCGGGGCCAAAACGTCACGGTTAATACGGAACGCTATGTTGAGATGTTGGACGGATTTTTGGCTCCAGAAATTGAAAGTTCAAGAATAGTGAATTCCAGAACTTGGTTCCAACAAGATGGAGCTACCTGTCACACATCAAATGACTCCATAGCGGTGGTGAAGCAGATGTTCCCTGGCAGACTGATTTCGAAAACAGGTTGTATCCCATGGGCATCACGTAGTCCAGACTTGACGTCTCTTGACTTTTTTTTGTGGGGATACCTCAAACACAAAGTCAACAGTAATAATCCAAGAAACATCGTTCAGCTCAAGGAGAATATCCGTGGTGAAATGGCAGCCATTACACCAGTATTACTGAAGAAAGTTTTCAATAATTTTCGTTTGCGGTTAGAGGAGTGTCGTCGTAGAGAGGGTCACTATTTAGATGATGTTATTTTTAAAAAATAAACTCCATTTATTACTTTACAATGCCTTAGATTTATTTTAACCATGCCTTTTGTATTTATGTTTTAATCTATTTTTTTAATATGCACGTTCTATTGCGCCACCCTGTATTTCCACTTTGATTGTCAGATATTTCTTTAGAGTTTTTCTAATATTATTATAACTATTTTGAATTATGGAGTGTCGGACAAAATCTTTCCACTTTGATTATCAGATACTTCTTCAGAGTTTATTTTAATATCTCTAGCATTATTATTTTTGATTTTACTTCACGTGTTGATTCTCCACAACCTTTGGAATCCCAAATAATTTGTCATTTCTGCCATATAATTTCTTTCGAGAGACGGACATATTCGAATTATAGCGCTTTTTTCTTTTGGCAATTTTTATATTTATTGAGATTTCAAAAATTTCTTTGCACCAAGTGATGGGTCGCATTACTTCGAGTCCACTTGCAAACGTTGAATTCTTAAAACTTGTTGACTATTTTGATATCGGACAAAAAATGTTCACCTTGATTAGCGGCTTGAGAAGCAATATCCGCAATCTACAGGCCTTAGCCGCAAATTAGTAACCACAATCGGCTTTGGGGCGGCTTTCTTTCAATGTCACTTTATGTCTTATCCACTTTTTGACTGCACACAATAGCCTTCCCCTCTTGTACAAAGAGTGAAAGGCCAGGACAAAAGTATACCGGATGCAAATTCGTATCCACCTGGTGATATGCAAACTAACCGTCATTTTCTAGCGCGGAAAAAATTGGCTAAATCCAAATTTCTTCAGTTTAAAAAATTCTCCAAATCATGCTTATTTGCCCAGAATACAAAGTTGCCACAGCTTCTGCTAAAAATAACTGAGTTAGTTTGTGACAAGTTTTGTTGGAAAATCGTGGAAGTTTTATTTTTCATAAATAATATATCTGGTGCCACAATTAAACCATCGTTATGAAAAACTGCTTCAAATGCTGCAATTTTGAGTGATCATTGCCGTCGAATCATACTTATATTATCTTTACGAAATACCACAATAAATGTCAAACATTAATATCGAATTGCCAATGACTGCAACAGCACTAACAATGGCACTTGAACAACTCAACAAGCTCTAAAACCAAACAATTACAATCATAAAGCCTTGATTTTGCTCACAATCAAATGCCATTTAATACCTTTCCCAATGCGCAACATCTACGACAATATTTGTATTATGTAGCTGAACTCCTGAATCGTGAAATTGTTAAAAACACATCTAGCAGACCAAGTTAATGGATGGACCAGAAAGAAAAACAAAACACATGAAAAATTACGCCTGCACTTCTTAAGTGAATGTAATCCGACTAGCTGTGCAGAGTAGCACGGGCAAGTTGCATTAAAGCTATCAAATTATAATAAAATTAAAGATTAACTGTTGGCTCGTTACAGGAATCACTTTAGAGAACTCTTCCATTGAAAACAATGATGACACCGATGACGACGCTAGCAATGGAACTCAATAACGAAATTCTACATGTAGCTGGAGAAAAATATATAAACATTTTCTTCAACAAACAAATCTAACAATCAATTCACAGTGAATGTTTGGATATGTCAGGTTGAAAGGTACAGTGACTTTGGCAGATAATTTACAAGCAGAAATTATTTGTCGAAGCAATTGGGAATTACTGCTGTAATTCGGTTCAAAATATATTCTGTAAAAAAAATTTTGAAAATTAATCATTTATACAGGACTGTAAAAATTCCTTTCATCGCTTAGCTAACACAACTATTCTCCGTACTGATGCAGAGTTTTATAAGTATCTGTCATTTAGTTTGTTCAAAGTGTTCGATTTTATCGGCTCATCCCAAATATTTTTTTGAGATTTTATAAAAATACCGACCAAACCGTGTATTGCAAATTGAATTTCTTGTGACGAATCGTTCAAAATGTTGCACAATACTTATGGTGAATCGATTTTTAGCAATAACACAGTACATCCAAAAAGCAGTCGAGATGTGGCGTAAGATTACCCCCGCTCATCTTCAATTGAAGTTAACATGGTCAAAGTGAACGAAATTGTGACTTAAAATTTTCATATAAAAATAACTGCGGTTTTCTAATCCTAACGAACCACTTGACACCATTTTATACGACTGCGTGGGTGCATTTCATCATTAACACTCAATTAGCTCCAGAAGTCTCAAAGTTTCTCTAAAAACTCAATCGAGTAAAATTAGCTAAAGACATTCTAGAACGAGCCCATTTCAATATTACGAAAAATGCATTTTAGCTGTTGACGTGACACAGGTTTATGAGTTTGACAGTGAAATCAGTCAGTGAGCTTCGGAATGGGATGCTCTAACTGAGTCGAAGTGAGTGAGTTGTTTCGAAGTCGATAAAAAGTCAAGATAATACAAATTATTTTCTTTGAATGCCGCTGTGTTATGCTCTAGGATTTCTTGCCAGAAGGTCAAACGAGAGTGTGGCGCTGGAAAAAAGAAATTAAGCGAAAACCAGCAGATTTGTAAAAAGAATACTTATGGGTTATGCACCACAACAATGCGCCTTCTTCTAAGGCTACCATGGTGTATGAATTTCTGTCGGAAAACTCCACAAATACTATCAATTAAACATGGTATTTACTGGGTATGGCTCCGGCTGATCTTTTCCTTATACCAAAAATGCAAATTACCATCCCAAAGTATATATTTGCAGTCGATAGAAGGCATAAATAGAATTCACCTTCAGAAGTGAAGTTTCTAATAATTGATGTTATTGATGATTGAATTATTCGCTTGCATAAGCGTATCATATCGGAATGGTTATATTCCTATAAGATATATCTCACACTCATGTAATAAAAATAAGAGAACAGCAAAAATTGTTGTATTTTATTGAATAACTTCTTTTACTTCTTTGACGGAATGCACTTAGTTTTCAAATCATCAAGTCATCAATTTTCATTCAAGATTGGAAAGGATCTCAAAAACGAAGTCCCCAGTAGCGTTATATCTCTCTCTTTTGCACTGTTCACTATTTTTTGAAGACTTTTCGTGCGAAATCGTTTTCATCCTTTCAGCCAGTATAATCCTTTTAAATCCAAGGAGACTTAAAAAGATCTGTTTGTCTGGAAATATTTTATTTTTTTTCTTAACATCAAGAATTTTTGCACAATAGTTTTAAGCACATTATCTACAAATATTTTATGAACAAAATTGACGATGTCACAGCTATCCAGTGTCTGACATAAAAATTTCAATAGTAGTAATTGATCCGCTATCCAATTTGAATGCATTAATTCTTTGCGAAATTGAAATTTTTGCATGCACAAACATTTTCTTTCTCAAAAATGTTCTCTACAGAAATTATTTCCCAGCCCACAGTGCGTGCCATGACCAATTTTGATATAACCCAATCAAAAAGGAAAGAAATATTTGAGCCACAGCATAGCCAGCTAGATGGATGATTGTTTCGATGGCTTGAGTAAAAATAGGCACACAAACTGAAATGATTAAAAGAAAACAATTTGAAGAAGCAGTAACAAAACAACTTGTTAGCAGCAGCTAGCAAATATTCGTCAATGATTAGTACATTGTAAGCTACACAGTAACGTTCAACTAGTTATATTACAAGTTCTTACTGCTGTGCCACAAAAATATGTGCCTCATCATTACAATCAACAGCAGAAGTGCGATGGCAAGCGACAGCAATAAATGGCAATGTATTGGCGTAGATTGGGTGAATGCTTTAGAGGCTGTTTCACGGATTATTACTTTTACTGTTGCTGCAATTGTGTGTATGCTTCGGTATTTTAACTACTAAGATTAAGTCATCAACATTTACAGTTGTCACAGCCACTAACGACGACGACGACAACTTCAGAGCTTGCCACAATATCGTCGTCACCACTACCGCTTTTGTCAGACTCAACAGGCTCAGGCAGCAGCAATATCATCGTCATCATCAACCGTTTTATCATTACACAACAACAACGCCAGGAGTAAAAACTTCTTAATTTTGTAAAAATTGCAAAAACATTTGCTTGGCGTTTGCTGGGCAACCACAATGTAACATTTTTTTTTAATTTGTTTGTTTTGGAGACTATACCCAGCAAAGCTTGAAGGAGAGGAAAATAATCTATTTATAATGATATTATAAAAAGTTGTACTCTCTGTAGAGGCAAAGGCAGAGTCTCTTGGTGATTTTTTTTGCAATAAAATATTGTCCCCGTTCTCTGAAAGTGTAGCCTTTTTTGGTACAAAAGAGAATACAATATCTGCTATTTTAACATTCCTATATAAACATTATGGTTGTTCGAAAAATATGTTTAACTTACATTGATGGCTTTATATCCATTCTCCCTACAAATACAAATCGTTGAAAGAGGAGCTACGTGTTTGTAATGTTTAAAAGAATTTGCAACAAAAATGTTTGAGAGAATCTAAAATTCAAGTATTCAAAATAACGTCAACGTCTGTAACCTCTATCTTAGTGGAGTTTGAAAAACGCAACAAATTTTTCACTATAAGAAGGTGAGATTCTTTGAAAAGAACACAAAATCTTCCTAAAGTAGTAGAATATAGTCCAAAAACGGACATAAAAGTGCACTTATTGAACGAAGTGGAAAATAATTTGTCCTTTTTTTCAAAAAATAAGGGAAAATCACACATTAAATGCCAATAGAATGTTAAAATAAAATATGAGACACACGCGAGTGGACAATTGAAAGTTGAAAGTTTTGATGGACCATTTCAGGATCAGTACATAAATTTCATTCAGGAGATTTGTCTTTCACTTAATGTTCTTTGTGTTGCGACAATAACGGACACAAAAGTGTACTTATTGAACGAAGGGGCAAATAATTTGTATTTTTCCCAAAAATGCAAATAATACACACATTAAACGCCGATAGAATATTAAAATGAAAAATGAGACACACGCGAGTGGACAATTGAAAAAAAGTTTGGATATTTGATGGGCTATTTCAGAATGAACCAGTACGGAGTTTTCAGTCAGGAGATCTGACTTTCATTTAATGTTCTTTGCGTTTTGGCATGAGAATGAGGGGTGATAGGAGAAGAGTAGCAAATTTGGTAGGGTCTTATAAAAAAAATTACACTGATTTAAGCACATCAAAGGAAAAAATATTCCTTTAAAAAGTTAAGTCTTTCGTTTGGAAATTACAGAAGCGCATGACATGTTTAAGGAGCTATATCAATAAGACAGTACAAGTTTATTGCAGAAAACTTGAAGACATTATCAACTTCTTGCATATTACCAAGGTGATTTAACCTGTATGCAAGCTACTTCGTCGCTTCTCCAAAAATCCTCGTATATACTACACTAAATGCCCAGTAATGGCACAATGCTTAAAGGGCATGACTATCAAGCACACGAATGTGTGTTGAAGCCCAGATACAACACTGTTTGAGCGGCGGTCATCCCGATAAGCTTCAAAACACTTGTAGTAGACGAATAATTGGGGAGTCTAAAAACTAGCTTCTCAACCTGATATTTGGAATCATTGTTGAGCTCTAGCTTCCGTTTAGATCAGTCTAAAAAAATTACTGCGTTAACCTCACTGGGTGTGAAAAGCTCTCATCAGTAATACAAGGAGATTTGTCTTTTTATATATTATGTATATTTATATATTATTTTATATAATATTATATTATATATTGTAGTAGTCAACCCACTTTATAGCTTAATCTGGTGCAACAATTCAATATTGAAGGCAAAGTAATGATTTTTTCAAATCCATCCACACTGCAAGATTATTCGCCGCCACTTTCTCCTGCTTTTGGATAATATTTCGAAGTGTTCTTCCAAGTTCCGCTGGGTTATACCTAAAGCCAATCATATACATGTAACAAAAAAAAAAAAAAAAAAAAAAAAACAAACTATTCCTCAAATCAAATTACACTGGTACAAAGATTTTTAGCACACTGTTTTACAAACACTTAAATGTCTATATATTTGTTTGCGCGGCTGTCTGTCTGTCTTGTCGGCCTGCATGCCTGTCTGTCTGTATGTTTTCTGCCTATTTCTCGGTTAAATGTTGCTCACTTATCATCGTCATAATATATAAATGTGTCTGTTAGTTTCTGTGTGGCAACTATGACTGCTGCTGTGGATACAACCCAATAAATTCATGTGTGGCTGTAACATTTCAGCAGAAGCTCTAACATTAATGAACACCAGCGACAGCAACAAATCCGAGAGGCAACAGACACTGACGGCAGTCGCAACTCGCAACACCATCAGAGAAACTGTTGCACGCGGCTAGCAGGAACAATGGCAGCATCAACCAAAACAGCAACAGTAACAGCCAAGAGCCTCTGCTCCGGCAATATCTGTAACTGCAACAACAATGTACGACAACTTGTTAAAAAAGTTGTTAAGCATATGATTGTGGATTTTAATGTTGCACCGCCAGTAAAACATGATGATAATGATATTTTCGTCAGTGTTGTTATTGCTGTTCTTGGTAGTGGCAGTTTGCTGTTGCTGTTTGCTGCCGCTCGTACATTTTGGCTCGTGTTAAATTAAAAATGACATTTGTTTTATTACTTACAAATTCGTGACAGAAATGGTGGCAAACAAAACTATAATTATCATATTCGTTCGGTCATTCCCTAAAACAGTAACTGGGCTAAAGGTTACAGGCTGATTCGGGGACAATGGTTGTCCTGAGAGGAAGGGATAAGAGTTCCATAGTTGCATGGTTATAGTTTACTATGTAAAACCAGAATGTATGTGTTAGTATGTGTGGTAGAAGTTCCCGGGTATCCTTCGTGCACATAGGCTCCAGAAGTCTTTGATGGATTAAATTTGTTTGCCTGGCTTTCCGGCTGGTAAATACGAACTACATGTAAATGTTATCATTACTGGAATGTTTAAACATACAAATTTTTTAAACCAGTGAGGATAATTTCTTTAGGTAAACTAATTTATAGCTATCCTCTTTTGAGTGGCAATTGAAAGAATGAAGGCAAATTGTTGCCGCATGGCATAATATTTTGTTATTTATTTAAAACTGTTATGTATAAAATTTAGAAAATTATAACCAGGCAAAGGTTTGGTGCAGTTATGTCTAAGAAACTTTAATATTCACAATTTTCCAGTACATTTCTTAAAGAGTTTGTACTAGAAAACTGTGCTAAAAAATAAATACTTTATTTCTACATGACATTGAAGACTTTATTCATCACAGTCAGTTTTATTCGATTTATGCGCCGTTTTAATTGATTTGATTGTCTTTTTGAAGGAAATTCCATTATACAAAGAATCTATTTTCGTAAGCTTCTGTTGAGGTAAATTTTTATCAGCAAAATTATTAAATATAAACAGGAATCAGGAATATGGAATTGAAATTACAGCAACTCAGCAGATCCTTTGCAAAGAGTCTTGCAGCGACGCTTGTCGTGTCCAAATTATCGACCAAAGTCAAACAAATGGACTCGTGGAAATCGATATATTCGGTTGCCATCTCTCTCAACATAAATTGACGGTGTTCGAGTACAAATTCTCTAATTTTTTCGATGTTTTTTTCAGTCAAACCTGTCAAACGAGACAAGTTTTTGACAATTCCTTAACATTCCTTATAAGCTTAGTATCACTAATATTCATGAGTTGTTGGCGGTGTTGAATCACTATAAGCTTTCTGCTATATTTTCAATACATCATAACAGTTGCTCCAATACGCGGAAAAAGACTGCATAACTTCGATTAGCGCTGGCGGTTTCTAATACAGGGTGGCGCAGTAGAACGTGCATATTTAAAAAATAGATTAAAAAATAAATGCAAAAGGTATGGTTAAAATAAATCTAAGGCATTGTAGAGTAATAAATGGAGTTTATTTTTAAAAATAACATCATCTAAATGGTGACCCTCTCTACGACGACACTCCTCTAACCGCAAAGGAAAATTATTGAAAACTTTCTTCAGTAATACTGGTGTAATGGCTGCCATTTCACCACGGATATTCTCCTTGAGCTGAACGATGTTTCTTGGATTATTACTGTAGACTTTGTGTTTGAGGTATCCCCACACAAAAAAAGTCAAGAGGCGTCAAGTCTGGACTACGTGGGGGCCATGGGATATCACCTCTTTTCGAAATCAGTCTGCCAGGCAACATCTGCTTCATCACCGCCATGGAGTCATTTGATGTGTGACAGGTAGCTCCATCTTGTTGGAACCAAGCTCTGGAATTCACTATTCTTGAACTTTCAATTTCTGGAGCCAAAAATCCGTCCAACATCTCAACATAGCGTTCCGTATTAACCGCGACGTTTTGGACCCGCGGATTTTCGAAGAAATAAGGACCAATTATTCCTCTGCCAGAGATTGCTGCCCACACTGTCACTTTAGGACTATGCAATGTTTTCCGGTGTTTGATTTTAGGATTTTCACTGTTCCAGTAACGACAATTTTGACGGTTTACGAACCCATTCATAAGGAAATGAGCCTCGTCAGAGAAAAGGATATTGTCAAAATTGGAAAATCGATTAAGCATTTCATTAGCAAATGCGAGCCTTGCTTTGAAGTCAGACTCTTTCAATTCTTGTGTTAATTGCAGCTTATATGGATGCAGTTTAAGATCCAATGTTAAAATTCGTTGCAAACTTCGTCGCGATAATTGTAAGACAGACGATCTCTTGCGAGTCGACATTTGTGGATTTCCTCGTACTGACTCCACAACTCTCTCAACATTGTCTTCGGTTCTAGATGTTCTTGGGCGACCATTTGCTTGTGGTTTAAATGTTGAACCGGTCTCTTCAAAACGCTTTACCCATATTTTAATTAAATTAGCACTCGGAGCTTCACTAATTCGCCGTAGTCCATATTCAGCACAATATAGTCGCATAGTAGCAATATATGAACGAGAGTTCTCGTAAAATGCGCGCACGCAAAATGCGCGACGTTTCCCGTCGAAGTGATTCATACTAAAACTCCTTGAGCCCGCCAACTCAACGATGTAGGCAAACCCCCCCGCGCCTTTTCTACACCGCAAAAAAAGAAGATGCAATATGCATGTTCTATTGCGCCACCCTGTACTTTTTGGACAGAACAAAAAAAAAATAAGTTGTACGCTTTGGAAATTTCTTTTCGAAAAAATTAGTGGATTCGGTTTGAAATTCTTAAAGCCCAGAATGAGCTTTAGTGGGGGATCGTGAGTCTGCTTGAAGTGTAAGTTTCACAATGCATGCCCATGGCATTCAAGAGATCAATGGGGCAAAATACTAACCCACCATGAACTCAATTGGCAGTCGACTTTCTTGCCATTTCTCTTTCATTACATCGTATATGAAGTGTACTTTATGACTGATAAATGGGTGGTAAATAAACATTGTATCTATTTAACTCTATTAAAATTTCTTAAGCTTGATGCGGAACTGTCAGCTCGTATCTTTGGTGAGGGTAGTTTGCACATTTATAGAAAACTACCTGCTGCATTTGCTGAATGATTGGCGCTTTGATCGAAAGTGCCTGGCCGCTTGTACACCAGAGCAATTTGTTCGTGCATTATTTAACGATTTTTTTCAAAAATAATTCCATCATTGCGCCTAAATAATCATTCATTGTTATGTACTGAATTTTGTTTGATAAGTTTTATTATATTAATATCAACATATTTTCTGTGTCCTACTTCATCGTACATCTGCTATCAAATTTAGAAAGCCCAGCCTTAAGCAGAAAATTAAGGATCAGTTTCCTTACATTCTATTTTTATCATTTAAAATTTAACTCTTTTCTTTTTGCTTTTATTTTTATTAAAATTTACGCCAGTTTCCTTACATTCTGTTTTTATCATTCAAAATTTAACTTTTTTTTCTTCTATTTTTAATAAAATTTCAGAAGTTACTGTTTAATAATCAAAAAGATAACATTGTTCCTTAAATAGTACCGACTTTAATGCATGTCGATGTAGGATATTTCAATGGAATGCATACATTTACTCCCATTGTAGATTCATATGCAAATTAAGCAATACATTTGCTCATTAATCAAAGCGACTTATCGATTTTATCAAACTGTCGCATTATTGCAAATGCTTAAAAAACCTCAACTCTGCCTAAGTGGCTAGAATAGTTGATCCACATTTGCAGTGTCGACACATTGCATACGTAGACATCATCATTTTACCTCGACCATGCAATATCATAATTTTGCTAAATAATGTTTATTGAAAAGATAAGCGTACAATTCAACGCATTTCACCTAAATTATGAAAACCTTTTAAAAGCCGATTGTCAGCGGACTCGCCAAAAGATTAAATCATTAATAACCATACAGATACTCCAACCAGCTCTAAGTAACGATGCAGTTTTGTGTTTCAAAAGGAATTCCCTTTTGTCATGGTTTACATTTACAATACAAAGTGTATGAGAACAGTTATGCGGCCATATCGTAGTCGAACCTCAGCTCAATCGGAGGAAACAGAAAAATATTAAAATATACAACAAAAAAAAAAGGTTAGTGGAAAAAAGCAACAACACAACGCCGGCAACAAACTCAGAATTTATGACTTTAGCGATAATGAAAGGCGCCGCAAGGTGCAGACACTTTAACAATGACGTTACATTTTGTAAATTAAAAAAATGGAAAACAAAACCCCAGACCATATCGTCATAAAAATTTGTGAGACTTTTGTTTTAAGCCAAAGTGTGATATAAAATAAATTAAAAAAAGAAAAAAAAACTTTCAACAAGCACAACATAAGCAAACAAACTACAAAACTTCCGATTTGTATCATCACAAATTTCCAACATTCAGAGACATTAATTTGAAATATTAACACTTTTACCAACGATATATATGATACAACAATGAAGCATCGCCATCCATATTCACAACGCTGGAAACCGCTAAAGGTTCATAAAGGGGACAGTGGTTTGTAGAGAATTCACCTTACAAAAATACATATTCTGAAATCATGTATATACAGGGTGGCGCAATAGAACGTGCATATTTAAAAAATAGATTAAAAAATAAATACAAAAGGTATGGTTAAAATAAATCTAAAGCATTGTAAAATAGTAAATGGAGTTTATATTTTAAAAATAACATCATCTAAATGGTGACCCTCTCTACGACGGCACTCCTCTAACCGCAAACGAAAATTATTGAAAACTTTCTTCAGTAATACTGGTGCAATAGCTGCCATTTCTCCACGGATATTCTTCTTGAGCTGAACGATGTTTCTTGGATTATTACTGTTGACTTTGTGTTTGAGGTATCCCCACAAAAAAAAGTCAAGAGACGTCAAGTCTGGACTACGTGGTGCCCATGGGATACAACCTGTTTTCGAAATCAGTCTGCCAGGGAACATCTGCTTCACCACCGCTATGGAGTCATTTGATTTGTGACAGGTAGCTCCATCTTGTTGGAACCAAGTTCTGAAATTCACTATTCTTGAACTTTCTATTTCTGGAGCCAAAAATCCGTCCAACATCTCAAGATAGCGTTTCGTATTAACCGTGACGTTTTGGCCCCGCGCATTTTCGAAGTAAAAAGGACTAATTGTTCCTCTGCCAGAGATTGCTGCCCATACTGTCATTTTAGGACTATGCAGTGGTTTCTGGTGTTTGATTTTGGGATTTTCACTGTTCCAGTAACGACAATTTTGACGGTTTACGAACCCATTCATAAGGAAATGAGCCTCGTCGTAGAAAAGGATATTGTCAAAATTGGAAAATCGATTAAGCATTTCATTTGCAAATGCGAGCCTTGCTATGAAGTCAGACTCTTTCAATTCTTGTGTTAATTGCAGCTTATATGGTTGCTGTTTAAGATCCAATGTTAAAATTCGTTGCAAACTTCGTCGCGATAATTGTAAGACAGACGATGTCTTGCGAGTCGACATTTGTGGATTTCCTCGTACTGACTCCATAACTCTCTCAACATTGTCTTCGGTCCTAGATGTTCTTGGGCGACCATTTGCTTGTGGTTTAAATGTTGAAGCGGTCTCTTCAAAACACTTTACCCATATTTTAATTAAATTAGCACTCGGAGCTTCACTAATTCGCCGTAGTCCATAGTCGCCTAGTAGCAATATATGAACGAGAGTTCTCGTAAAATGCGCGACGCTTCCCGCCGAAGTGATTCATAGCGACTAAAACTCCATGAGCCCGCCGACCCAACGATGTAGGCGCCCCCTCGCCCGCGCCTTTTCTACCCATAAAAAAAATGATGCAATATGTACGTTCTATGGCGCCACACTGTATTTAAATTAAGCTTGTGTAACTCTTTGTTCCTGCCTCAGTATATGGGAGCTGACTGAAAAGCAACAAGTAAACCTAGTCTAGGGGAAAAATTTTTATTTATTTTTTTTCCAAACTAAAATTTCTTCCAATATCCTATTTTTAGTTTCATCAGTCCACACATTCTGCTAAACTGTCGATTATCTCTAACGAGAAGATTGAAATTTGCCTTAAAATTTTTCCATTAATTATAACTTCCCATCTGGCTCAAACCTGTTATTATATTTTTATAATGGACCATCACCAGAAGGAAAGAATACACATATAATCTGATTTCAATAAATACATATACCATACATACATACTCTTTACCAAATACCTATATATACCCGTTCGTCTGGCTGACTAGCTGGCAAACAGACCAATATTTTGTTAGGCCATGTACGGGGCTTGAAAATGGCCTAATCGATCCACTCCTCTCAGATATTCCCATGCAAATGTATCGTTTTTTCGAAATTTGATTTTATTCTCTGTAAATCTTCATCAATTGTATGATTTATAATATTTGGCAGAATTCAACGAAGTCAACCGATTTACTACGCATTTTCTTGAAACCCCATACAATTCAGGCGTTCGATTAAATTAAATCTGAGAATAAAAATGGACGCCTTTGTTATGCTGCTACTGGTATCTCCTCTAAAAATTGATCGATTTAACGAAATTTAATATTTCCCTTCGAACTCGTAATTCGTAGACTGCAGTAGCTTAAATTTTCGTCATTTGTATTAGGTGCGCAACTAAATTCCTTCGGTCTTTTTTTATAAAAATTCAGCTTTATTATGAAAGCAATGTTTACAAATGATTCTGTGAAAGTATTGCCTATCACTAGCTACTACTTTTCCCCACTTTTCCCTGCAAAGCCCGAATTCCGTTACGGTCAAATTGTTCATATTTTGAAGTTATCCACGAATATAGCCATTCCTTGATGTCGTCATATGAGTGGAATTGCTGGTCAGCCAGACCATGTGCTATCAAACGAAAAAAGTGATAATCGGACGGCGCAATATCTAGAGAATATGGCGGATGGGGTAAGACATCCCATTTCGGCGTTTCCAGATATGTTTTAACGGGCTTGGACGCGTTAGGCCGAGCGTTGTTATGCTGAAGAATCACTTTTTCGTGCCTCTCCGCGTATTGTGGGCGTTTCTCGTGTCGAGCTCGGTCCAATCGCATTAATGTAAGCCGATCAGCAGTGATAGATTTGCTTGGTTTCAACAGCTCTTAATAAATAGCACCGACCTGGTCCCACCAAATACATTGCTTTATTTTATTTGGATTGCTGTAATGAATCCATTTTTCATCACCCGTTACAATAAGATGAAGAAACCGCTTCCTTTTTTGTCGTTGAAACAGTTGTTCACAGGCGAAAAAATGACGCTCAACGTTCCTTGGCTTCAACTCCTAAAGAACTCAAATTCCTTGCCTTTTAATCATTCCCAACGCACGCAATCGATTGGAAATATCTTGACGGGTAACTTCTAATTCTGAAACAAGTTCCACATGCGTTTGACACGGATCTCCATCAATCAGTGCCGCCAATTCAGTGTCTTCGAAGGTTTTTCGTCTTCCTTCACGCGAACGGTCGTCAATATCAAAATCGCCGCCTTTAAAGCGACGGAACCAATCTCGACACATTGTTTCACTTAAAGCAACATCTCCTTAAACTTTTTAAAACTCTCGATGAGCTTTAGCTGCAGTTTTCTTCGATTGAAAGAAGAAAATCGATGCTTTCCGCATATGACGATTATTTTGCACAAAATCATACACATGCACACAATCAAAAGAATATGACGTATGACGCTCATGACACTTCGGTTATGGCAGAATCGGTTACCACTTACAGCTGGCACCATCTATTGGCAAACAGCAGGAACTTCGTTGCGCACCATATTTATCAGTATAATTCTTGGTAACATTTTAAAAAGTTATCGGGATAACAACGCCTTCTCTGCTAACTTCCATATAAATGACTTCAATTAACCCACATTTCCCTAGATTTACATTTTTCATTTAACTATGTTTATTTCAATAAAATTTATCACGTATTTATGGAATTTAGTATAGGAGTGAAAATTAATTGCTTTCCAGGCCTCTTCTGCCGCCTATCATGCATTTGCACCAGAGCAAACGGATATTTGGTGAAGACGTACGAAGATGTTATTGAACCTGACTGACGGTTGTAGATTTGCCAGTGTCCGTATTTTGTTTGGTAGGTTCAAAACGGAAAAAGAGTAAGTTTGGGTGAACAGTATGAAAAGTCGATTGACTCAAAGCATTAATTCCAATTAGTAGATTTTGTGTAAGTGTAAAATATAATTCTTTTAAAATATGATATTTTCAGCAATCACGAGTACAATAGCGGAACAAACATCTGAGCGACTTATAGACGTTTTTCTCATTTTTTGTAATAAATTTTTAACAATAAATCTTAAATTTTAATTTAGAAAACAAGTCAACTAACTATTTTTCAAACTTAAAAAATTGAGAACAATTTCCAGTTTAAATCTCACAGGTACACCGAAGAGCAGAAGTCCACGGGGATTTTGTGTGAGTCTCGCCGTGAAGGCCTTAGACACGGTGTGCGACACACTGGATACATTATAATGCGATTGCCGACACCCCCTGGGATAGCCAAGTAAAACTTGGACTATCTAGGAAAAGGGACTGACGATTTCGGTGCAACTGTAACTGCTAGCAACTTCTTGCGGCCAAGAGATACCAAATTGATTGTGCTAGTATGGAACATAATCCCCATTGGCGGAGGTGAGGCTTATCTTACCACCTCTGCTACTCTATGGGTCTGTAGCACCCGATTGTAACGCAACTCCACATTCGAGCACAAAGTCTCTACCAACGATTTTGGTATCAACCACAACCCTACACCAAATGATCAAGCGGGAACTCAGTCCCCGGGCCTTCTGATCCCTATGCCAAACTCACCGATTGGAGCTGCCTAACAAAGCTACTACCAAGTCGTGATTTAGACACCACACTTCACGGGATTGGTCGCCCTGTGACAAGGTGAACGGCAATCATGACATATAGACATAGAATAACCCCATGCCTATCCGTACCTCCCGAGAGATCAAAAAGATACAGATGACAGGGCACAAACCCGAGACCTGCCCATGTGTTTTCCGATACCAGGCAAAGCCTCTAATCAAACTCTGTATCTAGCCTACTGACAGTTTCAACCCTTTGTGGTCTAGCAACTGGTGCCCCTGCACGCGCACACAGCTTCCGACTATTAAGCTGAACGGGATTGTGGGATCAACATGAACCCCACAGCCTCGCAACCCATTAACCCCCAGGTCAGACTGCCTTGAAAAGGTCAGCAGACCCACTTCCCACAACTACGTCGTAGTAGCTCTACGCATAACCAACGCTCTGGAAACAAACACCGTTGATCTAGCCAAAACACCCTAGTTAGAGAGCATATTGCTGACTATCCAGTCATACCCTGACCTAGTAATCGCTAATCCCTGGAGGTTCCTTATATCTGCATATAAGGGACATTCGCACAAAACGTGCCGCCAGTCTTCGACTGGTGCACCACAGTTGCACGACTCGCGATCGGACAAGGCTCTCTTATGCAGGAAGGCATTGAATGACCCATGTCCCGTCAGCAAGAAAAAAAAAACAGAGGTTAAAACCAAACTCTGGGATTCTCCCAATGTACCTATCATCTGGCAAAAACCTAAATGTAGTACTTCCGTTCTGATTCTGTTTCCAACATGTTTGCCATCTCGACAAGACACATTCGTCCAAGAGCCCCCTCATGTTCTCGACCCCCTCAATGGGCCAGTCCGTTGCCTCCAGTGCATACCCTTTCCTGGCCTTGAATTCCGTCGCACGACGTATTACAGCAAGATTCACCGAGGCAGCACCGTCAGTACCTGAAGGGCCTCTGTCGAAACCGTTCAACATACTGGCATACAAGCCAATAACGCCTTTCTGGCAAGAGAGGATCTTGCGGTATATTAATGCAGACTTTACCGATTCGTACCACACAGGGGATGCGTAAGTTGTCATGGGAACAAACAGCCCCTGATAGACGATAAGAACAGCTCGTTTACTAAGCCTCCTGTTACTTGTAAGCACTCGTCTAAGCTGGCCAACAACGCTGGCCAGCTTACTTCTCAGCCTATCCAAATGAGCCAAATAGTTCATTCGCTCTCCCATTGCAACGCCTAAGTACTTCACCTCGGTGACGTACCTGAGCACAGATCTATCAGTCGAACGAACGAGTGGCTTGCGGGATAATCTACCCCGCAAGAGCATCATGTTGGTCTTATCTACAGTAACATCTACAAAGTGATTTCGCTGATTTTCATTGTATGTAAAAAGGTTTCGCACCAGAAGGTTTCATTAAATTTTGTTTAAAAACTAATTTATGCAGCGGAATCACTTAAAATTGCAGAAGGACTTTGGTGAACAGATTTTGTTGGAAACATATGTTTACAAATGGCAAGACAGTTCAACAGAAGTTTGAGAACGTCATGAAGACGAAAATTGCTCCGGATGGCCATCAATTTCTATCGACAGAAATCAAGTTTGAAATAAAAAATTGTTCAATCACAGTCAACTAACATTTACTCTACAGTTTGTACTTGAGACGTGTTGAATCACGATCAATATAAAAAAATCAAATTTTTTTGAAAGTAACCATCGCATTATAGAGTTGGTACTTAAATCAATGTGTATGACCCGGACACAATCGGTCAATCGTGCCAAAAGTGAAGAATATTGAAAATATTGAACTAAAATCATTGCAAAGTCATGATTATGCTGAAGTTTTCTATAATTATTGTGGTAAAACATAGTATGACTTTCTGCGGGCGGGTAACTCTGTGAACTAGAAATATTGGTCTATTTTTCTCATATTTTGCCTGATGTTATAAAGCTAAGGTTTAAATTGTTTATTCGTATTCTAGGTAACAGATTTTTTTCGGCAGGAAAATTCGATGTCGCTATAATTTTTTCTAAAGTTGAAGGATTGCTCCGGGGTTACAATTTTAATGCGATTGAAGAGATTTAAGTAGAATGGCGGTGAAATTCGAGAATTGGTAAAAACTTCAGGAAAATAAATAAAATACCTTGAACCCAGTGAAATCGATTTGGATGAGCATATGCAGATTTTTTTTTGAAAACATGAATACTGCTTCTTTTTTTGCACACCGTACACCGCACAGTATCAGTTTTCCTTTCATATTTTTTACCAAAAGTATTCTAAAGAAGGGGAAATCTGACTTAGGTCATACCTTTAACTAAATTTGTACAAGCATGTTTGAGCTGTTAGGTAGTTTTACCTGATGACGTTTTACTGTGTCACCAATAGATATTTCTGTCCACTGATTAATTTTAAACCACTTGCTGTTTCTTCGTTGGACCTCTTTCTCACCACTGTTTTGCTATGCGCCATGTCGCCATTAGGACATTCTTTTGCCCTCAGGCCATGTGAAATGATATTGGATATTACTATAGCGGGTGAATGAAAATATGGACGTCTGAAGTGTTTACCTCTCTATCCGTCTCTCTGTGTCATAACAAATGGTTGTCTATCTATCGCTCTTAAATACGAGCACAACAAAAGGTCAATAACTATCGAACCAAAAAGTGATACTTTTTGAACGTTATTGTGCAACAAAAAGAACAGTATCAAATGTATCCCTAAGATACATTCACTTAAATTAGTTGTTTGAACTACGAGACTGTTGTTGTTGTCGCCATCACTGATGCAGTTCGTGTATACGTAGATGATACATTATGATATAGGAATATACAAGAAT
This sequence comes from Philornis downsi, assembly GCA_019455685.1. Taxonomy (NCBI): domain Eukaryota; kingdom Metazoa; phylum Arthropoda; class Insecta; order Diptera; family Muscidae; genus Philornis; species Philornis downsi. The sequence goes on along the minus strand of JAHXMU010000055.1, from coordinate 1,176,612 downwards.
ATTTGTGTACAGATATCTCGTCTGGAGAAGAGAAACACTTTAAACATCATCATTTGACACTTGAGTTTTGTTTGAGTTTTGTCTTTCATTTTGGGTTGTCTAAGACCTTTTGCTCAACTCACCAACGACGCCAATTTCTTTTTCAATATTTTGTTTTAACGTAGACGTTTTTGGGATGAGAATATATTGATTTTTTTATTGGTTTCATTGCGGTTGCTATTGTGTGAACTAAAGTGTTTCTAAATGATATTAATTTTTTTTTATAAGTTTGGTTGACGATATTATTTGCTGTTAAATATGATATCATAATGTGTGTGTAAAACATTAAGCTATCTGAAAAGTGGTTGGCATGTGTCGCCTCATCGCTGAACTGCATTAGTTAAGTTAAATACCCTACATAAGGTTTGAAATTTTGGTTACTGATATGGTTATGACCCCAGAAGTGAAGATTAATGTGTCCCTTCCTAAGACTTCTATTACTAAATATTTTTTCATTGTAGAGGCTTGCAGTTTTGCTTGGAAGGAAAAACCAGTGCAAAAATTTCTGTAAGTTGAACTGATCTTCACCAAGTGCCTTTTTGTATTGGGCTAAAAGTGTGCGAAAATCCAGAATATGAGTGGTAATTAGGTAGGTTCCCATAAGCGAATGCACTGAAGTAATTGCCACATGCTGCAATATATTGATTAAAATGTAGTAAACGCCATCAACCATATTTTACAAAGCATTACATTTAATGCTACGGACAAAAATTTAAGTTACTGCAGTCTACGCACTTAAGTTTACGGGAAGAAATTAAGTTTCACTAAAGGGTGTCCCAACAAGAACGATTTAAACTTGGCGCCATTCGAAGTGTCATTGTTTGACATTTGAACAATTGTTATTGTTTGCTAGTAGAAGATACGAGGTTAGTAAAAATGGAGCGCTACACGAATGAACGACGCATTCTCATTGTGAAATTGTTTTACCAAAATGGTGAAAGTTTTGCGGCTACGGTTCGCAAATTGCGATTAATTTGGGGTCACAATTATGCTCCAATAGAGTCAACGGTGAAGAGATTAATGGATAAATTTGCCAAAACTGGGTCTGTTAGTGTTGTAAAGACAACAACGCGCCTTCGACCAGGTCGATCGACCGAAAATATTGCAGCTGTACGAGATGATGTCGCTCAAACTCCATCCACCTCAATTCTACACCGAGCTCAGCAAATTGGTGTCTCCAAATCCACTATGCAGCGAATTTTGACGAAAGATTTGCATCTTCATGCATACAAAGTTCAATTGACTCAGGAACTGAAGCCAGCTGACCATGGACAGCGAAGGTAGTTCGTTAACTGGGTATTGGAGGGACAACATTGAAATGCTTATTTTGCCGATAAAATCATCTTCAGTGGCGAGGCCCATTTCCATCTTCATGGCTTCGTCAATAGGCAGAATTGTCGCATTTGGGGTGAGGAAAATCCTCGAGTGATTCACGAGAAGCAAATGCATCCTCAATGTGTCACTGTGTGGCGTGGATTTTGAGCTGGAGGAATCATTGGACCTTTTTTTATGAAAATGAGGCATGTCAAGCGCAAACAGTAAATGGTGTTCGGTATCGGCCTAGAATTGAAGAAATGAATGTGGTTTCAACAAGACGGCACCACATGTCATACAGTCAGAGAAACAATTCAATTGCTGCATCAGTCATTTCCCGGTCGTGTTATTTCGCGTTTTGGAAACCAGAACTGGCCGCCTACATCGTGCGGTTTAACACCATTAGACATTTTTCTTTGGGGTTGTTTGTAGTCGATGGTTTACGCGAATAAGCCGACGACGACTCAAGTCTTAAAAGAGGAAATTAAACGCTGCATTAATGAACTACCGCAGCATTTATGCAAAACGGTCATTGAAAATTTCATTAAAAGATCACGTATGTGCTAGGACAGCCGCGGCGGCCATTTGCCCGACGTGTTCTTCCATACATAACCTTATTCTGTCTACTTTACGATATAATAAAGTTTCACGATTTGTTTTAAATATCTGTGATTTAAACCTGATTTACATCTTGCGTTCTTGTTGGGACACCCTTTAAATCGGTTAATTTGCGCGGGTGGCGCCAGAGTAGATATGGTACTGCAGTATATTTTCATTCTTGAAATTAAGCCTGTCAGACGTACTACGTACGCCAAATTTGTCTGAATTCACTGCAGTTGCCTGAAAGATATGAAGCTAAAGGTTAAATAGATCATTTGTATTGGAGGCACCTGTACGGAACTGATCACTAAGATTTATATAGTTCAGTCGTATTTTAGGTAACAGCTCATTTGCTTGATTTTTGTCATATTTTGTCCGATGTTATAAAGCAATACAATGAATATATGTTTAGGTTGATACAATCAAGATATTAAAAGTTGCAAGAAAAAAATGTAAAAATTAAAAAAAAAAAAAATTGGAAAATTAATTTGCATTGAAGCTTCTGAAAAGATCATTTTCATTCTAAAATGCAATATTAGTAAGTCTTTAATGTGTTATTGTATAGAAGATGTGAATTTAAGTGTGGGTTACATCGGCCACTGCTATGGAAGATACTAAAAGAGGCATGTTTAACCAGTCGATTTTCTCAAATTTTACCAACAATTGCAGTCCACAATAATGGATGAAAACCCAGCTTCTTGCTGCCTACATGTTAGGAATTTCAAGGATAAGATTTAAATTCATAGAATCGGTTAATTTGTATGGGAGTAACCAGGGTGGCCTGTACATGCGGCCCATTTTCTTTCCGAAACACTATCTAAGTAAACCCAGAATGCGTTAAAAATCTATGCGAATTTGGTGTAACAGTATATAAGCTATGAACTTAATAATGTATTGATTAAATCGATCATTTCTAAGGAAAGTGCCAGATTTCCCCAGATTTCACCAAGAACTGTGGGTCGAAACAGTAAACAAAAATGCAAGTCGCCGCTGTCTACGAATTACGAGCTACAGAGAAGAACTAGAATTGCGGAAATTCGTTCAATTTGTGTGGGATGAGCTATCAGGAGTGAATCGATATAGCACATTTGTCTGGAAAACCTCAGGCCACTCCAATTTTTAAAAAGTTTCATAAAGTTTTACAGCAGTTATCGACACAACAGGCAACCTGCCTGACAGACGAACATCATCCAAGCGGCTTAAAAGTTCATGTAACATATATGAACAAAAAATATTTGACATTTTTGACGCTTGCTTTAGAATGTTGCAACTTTGCCGTACCTAATGAAATATACGTTCAATTCTTCAAGTCTGTGTTTACAGTAGATCAGTAGCGGTTAATACGTGTTCTATTCTGTTATAACATTTTAATTTATACCTTATATATAATTTCAACAATTTAAATTCAATTTTTCCTTCTTCTTTGCTTACGCCCGAACTAAAAAGTCAGAGCTTTAAACGGAATCTTTATTCCACCCCCGTCAATTTGTAATATAAAATCTCCAGTTAGTGTCAATGTCTTGTAATATCTCTTGTCGCTATCTTGTAATATCTCTTGCCAAAAGATGTCTCTCGCATTCTAGCAGTGAAAATTGCTGCACAACTCTGGCTTACAAGGTCTATTACAATTTATTCTTAACTCACTTCTTATCCAACCTTAGTGAAATAAAGTTGTGTATCTCATTCCGCAGAGCACTTAAAGACATTGAATTGAACAATTGAAATTGAATTGAGAAACATTAAAATCCCCAAGTTTTTTGGTCCATCAGAAGTAAAGTAAATATTCCGTATATTGCAGCACAAGAAATACCCCCTATTAATTCCCCTCTTGCTTCGAGAGAATATCTGTTATCACACCACCACCCTCATATATGTACACGCTATGTAGCGCAAGAAATAGTCATCTATTTCCTAATACTAAACTAAACTGACCGCATTTATTAAATTTTAGTTCACATTTCGATCGTGTTGCCTATTAAATCAAACTGTGACAAGTCTCACTTGTTGTAGGCAGCACTCTCTCGCACTCATCCTAGTTGGTCTCATGGAGCCACATTAATTATTTTTATAGAATTTTTTTTTATATAAATTTCATTTATCGAAATGTCTTCATCATTTGAGGTTGTTTTTTGTGGTCTGTCTGCCTGTCCACACGTGTCTGTCGATGGATATTAAAACAACCAGAGATTATTTATTGAAATGCGTTAACCAAACGATCATGTATTTGATATTTTTGTCTGAAGTATTAAATATCACATTTAAGGAATTTTTATTAAATATTTATCACCTAAAACAAACACTCATAATCTGACAGTGAATCTCAATAAGCCGTTATTCATATCTAACTGTGAAATGAAATGGAATGATATGAATATATTAAGGTTTGGCTACCTTATAAGAGTAGGATGTACTGAAGCATACAGAAAACTACGAATCTAATAATCGTATTATACACGGAGAAAAAATCTTGGTTTTCCGTACAGTTACAAGACATAATCTTATAATTTATATTTATTTTTGTTGTTGTTGTTGTTATTTTAGCTAAATGTGTCTATAAATGAAAAACGCTTAATTATGTCTGAGTAGAGGAAGTATTTTACCCACGCATTTCAATACTATGGTCCGCAGATGCCACAAATTGAGGCAGTAGGACAACATTTCATACTACGAATCTAATAATCGTATTCTACACGGAGAAAAAATCTTGGTTTTCCGTACGCTTGCGCGCATTTAGGCTCACTTGTTTACATTTCAACAAACTGCGTCCGCATTTTAATAAAATTTGTTTACATTTTGCATTTTTGGGACAAAAAGAACTACGTACCTGAATAAGTATGCTTATAAAAAAAGAATGTTTTTAATATTGTTGGTAAAATACAGGGTGGCGTGCCAATTTTACTACAACAAGAAATTCAAATAACTTTTTTTAAATAAATAACTTTTTTTAATAAACGTAGTTAATTCATTTTCTTTTTTTTTTTAATTGTATAGAATATGCAATTTTATTTTATATAACTAATTGGTTTTGAAGTTAATAGACCGTAAATTTCCTCTATACTCTTTCACGCATATGCGATACCTGATCAGAAAATAATTCATTTCGGCCTGAAGGATGGAAGTCGGGATGGCCTTAATTATTGTTTTAATGGGCTGCTTCAAGTCAGTCAAATTCCTTGGTTTTGTTTTGTACATCTCCTGCTTGACATATTCCCATATAAAAAAGTCTGGTGCAGTCAGGTCAGGTGGCCCTGAGGGCCAGCAGATAGTGTTGGAGCGTTGGAGCTCCGCCATAACCGGTCTAGCTATGTGTGCAGGTGCTTCATCATGCCGGAACCAAATGCAGTTCTAGACGTAAAACGCAGTTCTAAGTAAAAAAATTCCTTCAACATAGCGATCCCCATTGACAGTTACTATTACACCTTAACATGATTTGTGTGCCACACCGTAGTTTATATGAAAATACATGCAAATACAGGGATCGGCGTTCGAAGTGTTACTAACTACAAATTTTGTAAATTTTGTAATATTTTATTTTATGTTTTTATTTAAATGCTTTGGTATCCCAGGAAAAAAACTGTGGAAATGATTCAAAAAGAATCACATTTTCACCACTTCTATAGATGTAATGCATGTACGTTTATTACTTTCAATGAAGCAATTTTGAACCACTTCCAAAACCACCGTAGTAAAAAATTGGCTTTATTTTCGTTAATAATTCCTAGCAATTAAAGCAAAGCATGTTCCTATGAAGTGCTCCAAAAAACATTTTTAAAGGACAAAGTATGATCAGGAGATGTAATTTTTGTCAGCTTAAAGAAGCCCCTATTAAGTTTCTATTTACGCTCCTTTATACGATGGCCGATATGCTAAGTTTGTCACCTTATCTAAAGGGTGTCCCAACAACAACGCAAGATGATATAGCAATTGAATTATTTCTCTGGCTGTATGACATGTGGCGCCGTCTTGTTGAAACCACATGCCCTCCACATTCATTTCTTCAAATCTTTCGTCAAAATTCGCTGCATAGTGGATTTGGAGACACCAATTTGCTGAACTCGGTGTCGAATTGAGATAAATGGAGTTTGAGCGACATCATCACGTACAGCTGCGACATTTTCGGTCGGTCGACCTGGTCGAAGGCGTGTTGTTGCCTTTACATCACTAATAGAACCAGTTTTGGTAACTTTATCCATTAATCTCTTTACAGTTAACTCTTTCGAAACATTATTGTGACCCCAAATTAATCGTAATTTGCGAACTGTAGCCGCAAAACTTTCACCATTTTGGTAAAACAATTTCACAATGAGAATGCGTTGTTCATTCGTGTAGCGCTCCATTTTTACTAATCTCGTACCTTCTACTAGCAAACAATAACAATTGTTCAAATGTCAAACAATGACACTTCGAATGGCGCCAAATTTAAATCTTGCGTTTTTGTTGATACACCATTTATAAAAACTGCAAATACTCAGCTTGTAAATGAAGCATACTCGTATGCCCATCGTACATAGCATATCACACTGTGGACAGCAGTCCATGGCAAAGGGTGTATAAACTACGACCCTACGAAATATTAGGTGTCCTTTTAATTCAATGCATGTCTATCTGGTTTTATATAGAAAGTGCCAAACGCGATGGGATTTGCCGCCAGTTTTTTTTTAAGAAATCGGCTTTTAATACAAATACAGATACAACAAAAACATCAATTTTTTGAATAATGGAAATTTGTATTCATTACAACCACTTCAGTCAAAAATATATAGGGAAGAGGCAACATAAAGTGGTGCTTCCCTTCTATGACAACCCTATTTTTCACCACTTCCCTATCACAAGTTTTGATGAATATTTGCTTCTTTGGATGCACTTTTTTTACTGGATATATAGTAAATACTTTTGAAATTTTAAGAAACATATATAATGTTATTTAAGATATATATTGTTTAGCGAGTAGCAGTAGCACCGAGTCAGTCCGGGAAGGCTTTTTATTACAAAAGATCTTATCCCAGCCGAAGACAATAATTTGGAAGAAATCTGTTTCCAACAAGATGGCGGTAATTGCCACACAGTCCGTGGAAGCAAGGCGTTTTTTTGTTTTTTTCTTTTTTGTGAGAAAAATCGGTGAATCGTTAATTTCACTGTTCGGCCAGTGAAGTAGCCAATTAAATAATGTGATTTTAGACCTTTAGACTTTTTTCATCTGTACGTAAAGTCCATGACCTCGCTACATTCATCAACTACCACACTATACTCTTGAACATCGAAAATGTGTAGGTCAGATTTTTAGACACAGCTACGAAAAACAGTTACAAGACATAATATTAAAAATCTCAGGAAGGAATATTACTTTGATATGATAACGGAGATTAGCCAATAAAATAGAATTTCTATTTTTTTGTTTTTTTTTTTGTTTTTGTTATTTTAGGAAAAGGTATCTATAAATGAAATACGCTTAATTATGTGTGAGTAGAGGAAGTAATTTATCCACGCACTTCAATACTATGGTCCGCAGATGTCACAAATTGAAGCAGTAAGACCACATTTCATACAGAGGCTGTATCATCGTGTTGAAGATGAAAATTACTCAGACTTTTTTTATTACAATTACGATTTTTGCTTTGTCATTTGCTTATTAGTTGAAAACAATGCATTTTAAGAAACTACGTTCACTATAGGCAAAGTTACTGAAAATTATACTTTAAAAAGCGAAATATACTAAGTCGATATAATATTTATTTATGACAAGATTTATGATTTATATTTATGACAAGAGGCAGATTTTGACAGGCCCTCTTATCTTGTGAGGATGATTTTCTACAATTTCCGTCATATTGTGGACCACAAGTGTAACTAAAGTGTGACAATATTATTGCAATAAAGAAAACTTACCTATAAGAGGTCTGGTTACAGCCATTCTGGGTAAAAATTGGATCGTGCGAAAAAACCCTTTTTACTACTTATTCGTTATTTAAAAGCATCATGGTAGCTGTTCAAAAATACCAAAAATAAATAAATAATTTATTACAGACTCTAACAATGGCTATCAGAACCAAATTAGGCAGAGAAGAAATAATAATAAATTATTATTACATAATAAGTAACAAATATCAGTGGTTATTCAAACTACGAGCTAAGTCGATATGCTAGACCCGTACAAGAGAAAAGGTCGCCTCCGCCATGCCCCCTTACATTCAGATGAACGGCTGTAACCTCAATGATACTGTAGACTGGAAT